>JAKUBB010000056.1:0-68192 GCA_030563085.1 Pichia sp. NRRL Y-27259 | reverse complement strand
TTTCTCTCCTATCTGTGTTTAGAATTATTAGTTATTAGAAGTTATATAAGTTGTTTTAACTAAGTAACGAGAATAACATATAATGGATATTCATAATAGAATAGCTAGATTACAACAGACGTAAAATAACTCTAATTTTAAACAACTTTTAGGAGAAGCACTTGAGACACCTGTATCTACAATTTCCCTTCACAGCTATATATACTATTTAGCAAACACTGATTTAAATTTACTAGTGCCATTTTATAGCATTTAAACTAAGGAGCTTTATTATCAGAGCTACATTATGGGTGTGTGAGGCTTGCCTTATCTCAACAAAGCGCAAGTGGTTTAGTGGTAAAATTCAACGTTGCCATCGTTGAGCCCCCGGTTCGATTCCGGGCTTGCGCATTATACAACTTTCTTTCCGAGATAGTTTAGTGGCTAGAATTTCCGCTTGTCACGCGGGGGACCGGGGTTCAATTCCCCGTCTCGGAGTTGTATTTTTTCCTCTTTCTTTCTCTAAAAGAGAAGATATTAAGTTGTTTTTGAACTTTTTTTTTTTCCTCCTACTCCTTAAGTTGGTTGAATGTAATTGAACTGTCACATTATACTAGCTATATAAATTCTAAACAAAGAGCTCATGCTAGGGCCAACCGACGTCTCTTTCTTCTCTGGGTTATATTAGACTCTAGTTTGTTCCATAATTCTTCTTCATCACTGCTTTCTTCTTCTTCGCGCTGCTCACCGTTATTCGCTCTGGATACTCCTTCTTCCCTGGACGCTTCCGAGGTGTATTTGCGCCTTCTTCTGTCCTTCCAAGATTCAGTGTCTTCCATAATTGCAACTGCGTTCGACTGAGTACCGACGAAAACCTTAACTATGCATTCTCTAGTTTCGTTATCGTAAGCACGGACATAACGATCTGACCCTGTGGTAGCTAGTATGGAATCCTGGAAGTTGTCCAAGGCATGCGTGGTACCAATGTGACCCTTGAACTTGGACATCTGGGAGCCCGACGATGGGTCGACCTTAACGACTATACCTGTATTGTCACAAAGGACGAGTTTTCCATCTAACCAGAGGGCGTTTATGATCGAAGCCTTCTTTGGTAATACCAGCACAGAAGATCTAGGTTTGCGACCAAGTGCAGAATCGTAGAACCTCATATCTCCCCACTGCGTGAACGCGTAGATTTTCAGGTGATTTGGGCTACTTGCTTTGTCGAAAAGTATCTTTTTTATGTGAATTGGTACACGTAGTTCGAGTCTCGAGTTGGAAAGATTTTTAGCCTTGAAGGTGATCTCAAGCTGGCCTTTTTGCTTTCTCGTTTTTTCCAATGACGGTAGTTTAACGACACGCAAATCAGTTTCTTTCCCGCCATAGGCAAAAAAGTTCACATTCTCCTTCCCTGGATGTACCTGGAAGGACTCGACGATCTCATTTTCATTCAATGGAAGGGTGAATTTCACTGGTTCTTGCTTGATCTTTTCCTCACTTGACCATATGAAGACAGAGCCCTTGTTTGTCGCCACAACAACACGTCCAGAATCGTCGATTAACAAGTCAATAAACGTTTCGCTATCCTTGCTTTCAAATGGTGGAATAAGACCTTTATGTTCATAGACCAGCTGCAGTAGATCGAGTGTTCCAGTACTACCTTTGTCTTCTTCAACACGGTCCTTTGCCTGTTCTGCGGCTGGCTCGAGCTTTGATGTGTCGTAAACTTCCACCACTCCACTTAGACGCGACACAATAACGTTACCTGTCTGCTTCGAATGCACCAACTGCAGGACCTTACTTCTTCGTGTATTTCCCTCCGCGTGTGTGGTTATCGAAACTGCCTGAGCAGGAGATGCATCGTCGGCAGGTCTGGATGTATCTGTCCCGTGTAGGGCACTCACGACCTTGATTGCTCCGGTGTCTTCACAAGCCACCACTAACTTCATTTTGCCGTTTTGCTGTGTCTTTCTCTGCTTTGCAACCCCTACGTGTTGCGACAGAGGACCCGGAACGACCAGAGACCTGACGAAGATAAGAAAAGAATCATGGGTAAAATTTTTAAATTTTTTCTTTCAACATGAAAACGGAAAGAGACCGCGACAGGATTTCGTGTTTTACTTTGTGGTGTGTATATCTTGCAAGGCTTTGTTGCTAGTTGGCGGAAGATGCTGGCGGATGTTTTTGCAGCAGTTGGCAGAAGCACAAGGAGCTGCAGCTGGATGAAATGGAGATAGAGGGCCACGGAGAACACATAAGATTTGAGGCACTTCACTCGGCGCTTTCATATGCGCTACAGAAGACGTTGTCGAAGCTCACGCTGAAGACGTTCGTGTCTTGTTATCCGGAGATTGACCATCATGTTCTCGACTACGTGCGCAAACAGATCTTGAAGTCGTGGCAGACACGAGCGGAGCTTGAGTTCCAGAAGATTTTTAAAGAAAGGGACCTCAGAGGGAAGTTGGACGATTTGGACACTGTCATTCAGAATGCGGAGAGGCGGAAGGAGAAGTTGGAGCACGAGAGCAAAGGAGGGGGTGACATGCAGGACATGGCACGGAACATCTCGTCGCTGACGCCTTCGGAGTTGTCGAAGATGTACATAGTGACGGAGAAGCAGAAGTCGCTGGAGCTGTTAGTCACGGAGCTGCAGACGATCCAGGGCGCTAACGAGGAGCTCCTTGCGAGGATCGAGGACTTCAAAAGGGAGATCCACAGCAACATCAGCGAGTATGGTCCGGTGACAGACGGCCTGCGTGTTCTCGATGATATCGATGAGGCTTCCGAGGAGGCTGCATTCAAGGAGATGGTCGAGTGGGCGGTCGACGAGCTGGCGAAGTTCGACTAGTCCAGTGGCTGTAATTTCAATTATCATATTCTTTTTCAGCTACTCAAATAAAGGCACTAAATAAACGGAAACATAAGCGTAAATCACATCATTAACGTGAGGGGAGAGATAAGGGGGCATAACAGCAGTCCTATAGTGCGGCAGCGATACAAAAACTCGAGAGGAACGGAACGCTGAAGCTGGTCTGGTCGAACAACAGCTCGTCCCAAGAAACGCTGTTGACGGCACCCTTCACAAGCCCCTTGGTGTCGACAACCACGACACCCTGCTTGCGGAGGTAGATGCCAATCAAGTATGCAAAAATGGAAAAGACAAACAAGACCGTGCTCAATCTGGACACAGCGTAACCTATCACCAACCCGGTCATCGAGCCCAAAGCGACCTGGCGGTAGTTCAGTCTCCCGCCAAAGGCCCCGTCGTAGACAGGCTTCTTTTTGTCGTAGTATATGTTGGGAGAGCCTGGCGTGGTGATGGAGACCGGTCCATTGGCATAGCCTGCGTCATTCAACAACGGCTTGTGTGCGCCCAAGTAGAGGGAGGAAACCCCTAACACGCCGAGTAGGGTCAATGCCATGTTAGGCCTCTCCCTGCTGCTTCTGAAGCTTCTTGTAGCAGTGGCAGCCGCAGTGGAGCTGGTGTGCTGGCCGAAACGTGCAAACGAAAACAATCTCTTCTGGTGGCCAAGGGACTGGAAAGTCCGCAATGGGCTGCCGAGACGGACGCCGAAGCCTGGCTTGGTAAAAGTGGAAGGAGAAATCAATCTGAACATGTTGTGGTGGCAATTTCTGTGTGTGGTATGCGAGATAGTGTCACTAGACTTCGTCGTCACCAGGCACTGGGCAGGAAGAAGGAGGCAGAGCAGGCAGAGAAGAGCTCCACAGGTGTCAAAACGGCATTGAGGAAGGAAACGCAGCTATCGCGTCCCGACCCGGGCGGTGGTATCCATCGGGGCTCTCTGTTTCTTATCTGTTGGGACGGTTGGGGCTGTTGGAGGAAGGGGGTTATAAATGCTGGGGAGAAGAGCAGAGCACCTGGAAGTGCTGAGTAAAGTGTAGATTGCTGTGCAGCTTTGGAGGGCTTGTGGGGATGTCGACAGGGCACGAGTGCGCAGAGAAGGCGAAGACACACGGACGGCACGGCTCGAATGATGGAGATAGATTCTCCAGGATTGAGGACTGACAATCGAAAAGGACGAGATGTATTTATATGGCTGGATGGACCCGTTGGTCGATGCAATTGACTTGGAGGTCTACAGGGGTTTGGATGACTACAAGGTGGTATTCGATTCACAAATTCTTCACCGCAGGCATACAACAATTTCAATGTTCCCGTGGCTATAACTTATTCTGCCATAATCTATATTCTCGGCTGTATAATTGATGAAGATATACCATTGAATCAAGGCTGTCTAGCACCTATCAAAGTTAAGGTTGCCGAGCGGAGTATTCTTTCTCCACCAGAATTTGCGGCGTGGTTGGTGGTAACGTTTGCACATCCCAGAGAATTACAGACATAATACTGAAAGATTCAACTTGATGGCGGACTCTCAAGGCTGCTGCAAAAATTTCACCTTTGACAAGGACGGAAAGGGTTAGCACGGAGAAAGCATCGAAAGTTTTGGTTATTATGAGGCAATAGCTGGTGGACACGGTGCTTCTTCCACGTGGAATTCGGAGTTCATAAAAACATGACGAACACCAGAATCACTGGTGCTGAGGTTTTAAAAAAGATATCCTTTTCTGCTGACCTATGGTGATGGTGAGGGTAGTGACGGTGTTGTGAGAGATGTCGAGTTCAGAGAGAACGTTCGTGCCTCAATTTTGTCCGAGAGGAGAGTCGTTGCCCCTCACGACGTCAATGGTGGAGAAGATGATAGAAGGGGCTGAACTTATGGATCAAAAACATTAAGGACTCCTGACAAAAGCATGGTCAATATTCGGAAGAACTCGGTAAATGTGGATGCCGGCGATAGAATCAGAATCGAGACGCCGGGTGGTGGTGGATTCGGAAAGCCCAGACCTGACGGCCTGAACACAAGATCGTGCTCGAGCAAGCCTCTAGACATGCTGCGTACCGGGTCCTAGTCGGCAGAAGGCAGCTGCAGTACGAGAACTGATCCAGCTTACCTTCTTGTTCTTAAATTATAATTTACAACTAATGTTTATACTACTATACGTATTGCCGGTGTACACGACCTTTCAAACATTTTCCCATCAACCTCAAAATTTCATCTTTTCTCCCCACGAAATCTCCCCCACGGCGGCGCTTTTTCGCCGGAGGTTCCCTCTTGCTGGGCAAAACCGTGGGGAAACCTTCCCCCTCCCGAGAAAACTGGTCGGGGCCGCCGGGCGCGGCCGCCTTGGGGGGAGAAAAGCCGGTGGGGCGAACTTCAAAAAAGATAGACGTACCGAGAAGCCATTTCAAGACTTTGAAGTGGAAAGGAGAGAAACACGGTGCTGGGTGTGTGGTTCAGATAGGCCGTGTTTGAGAGAAGACACCGTTTGAGGCTCAAAACTTCACTAGTGCAATGAGTATAGCCAAGCCTTTCCCGACGTCGCATGAAGACCTCATATTGGACGTCGCTTACGATTTCTACGGTCGCCAGCTTGCGACATGCAGTGCAGACCAACACATCAAGGTCTTTGACTTGGACGTGACGACGTCGTTTTGGGACCTGAATGACTCGTGGCGTGCCCACGACAGCGCCATTGTACGGGTCGAGTTTGCCCACCCGGAGTTTGGCCACTTGCTTTTGTCTGCGTCGTATGACCGGACCGTAAAGGTGTGGGAAGAACAGTTTGAAGAGCCAATCAATTCGGGCAGACGATGGGCGAAGGTGGCGACTTTGTCCGACTCACACGGACCTCTCTACGACGCACGCTTCCTACCGTCACATTTGGGCTTGAAGATTGCTACCATCGGGAGCGACGGGAGGTTGAGAATCTACGAGTCGACGGACCCAAGCGACCTGTCGCAGTGGACCATAGTGGAGGAATTCTGCGTATTGAAAAACCCAGTAGCAAACCACCTCCAAAGTGACTTTAGCATATCCTGGTGTCCATCCAAGTTTAGTGCGGAAAAGTGTGTCATAAGTGCGTTGGATCAGGCTTATATTTACTACAGAAACGAAACCAGCAACAAGTTTGTGCAAGGACTTGTGCTGCCCGAACACAAAGGGTTGATCCGAAGTGTCTCTTGGGCTCCAACCATGGGCAGAAGCTACCACTTGATCGCTACTGCATGCAAGGACGGATACGTGAGGATATTCAAGCTGGACGAACACAAGGACGCCGACAATCCAGATCTCCCGAAGCTAGACATTTCATTGTTGAGCGCTTTCAATGATCACATAGGTGAGGTGTGGAAGGTCAGCTGGAATCTAACAGGCACAATTTTGAGTAGTTGTGGTGACGACGGCTTCATACGGTTGTACAAGGCGAACTACGCCAACAAGTTCCAGTGCATGAGCGTTATCAGCGCCGAGGGGAGCAAATAATTGATGGAAAAGAGTGTTTCGGTTCCTCTCAGTTCTCGAATTTAGATAGTACAGTTGTTGTTGAATATATAACGATGTATTTTTATGTATATATTTCTGGAAAGACAGGCACCGGAAAAGAAAGTTACAGAAATCCACATTTCTCATTTCTTTAGGATCGTAATGACATCTTCGTCTTGTAATTCATGAGACAGACCGACATATTGGTTTTGATGTTTAACACTGGTACCGAAAACCAAGGCCGATTTGAAGTCATCAACCAAAGACTTGTGGATCTTCATACAAAACTCCTCAACCGTGCTTTTATCTCCCTTCAGAACAACAGGGTCCGAGAAATCTGGCAAGCGGCCTTTAGGCTTGGTGTAGACACGCACTAGATTCAAACGGTACCACATGACTTCCAGTAGTTCATCCAGGTTCCATTCATTCCCACTCGAGATCGGAACAGCGTTTGGAATACGGTATAGAAGCTCGAGCTCCTCGATCGAGAAAGAGTCAATCTTGTTGAGAACATACACCGCAGGAATGTACTTCCTGTTGTGTGCCTCAAGAACATCAATTAAGTCATCAACTGTTGCATCTTGACGGAATGAGACTTCGCAGGAATTGATTCGATATTCGTTTAAAACTGCCTTGACTTCGTCATCATCAATTTTAGTCAAGGCCACAGTGGAGGTGATACTGATACCACCTTTCTCCTTCTTTTTCACGATAATATCTGGAGGTGTCTTGTTTAGCCTGATCCCAAAACCTTCTAGTTCATGCTCGATGATTTGCTTATGACGTAGTGGCTTGTTCACATCCAACACAATGAAAATTAAGTCACAGGATCTCGCCACAGCAATAACTTGACGACCTCTACCTCTACCATCCTTGGCACCTTCAATAATACCAGGTAAGTCCAACATCTGGATCTTCGCACCTCGATACTTAATGACACCAGGAACGGTCGTCAATGTTGTGAATTCGTATGCTGCAACTTCAGAGGTGGTACCAGTGAGCTTGGTCAATAAGGTGGATTTACCCACAGATGGGAATCCAACGAAGCCGATAGAAGCCACACCACTCTTTCTCACATCGAAACCTACACCAGTACCACCACCGCTGGCTGCTGCGTCTTTGAGCAAGTCTGCTCTGAGCTTGGCCAACTTGGCCTTAAGCATACCCAAATGCTTTTCGGTGGCCTTGTTCTTTTGTGTCCGGGCCATCTCCTCCTCGATGGACTTGATCTTTTCAACGGTCGTCATTTTTCGTTGAGGTCTCTATTCTTAAGTCGTATGCTTGATAAGCCCTTGACAAGTTAATCGGCAAGAATAAGTGAACACCCTCCTTCTGACTCCAACTAAAAATTTTCCGTCTGGGAAGACATGAAAAGAAGAGAAGTGTCGGTAGAAAAAAAAAAAAACGTTTCGCGTTGGTTGACGAAACTGGTCAAGAAGATTGATCAGACCTGTAGAAGCTGGCCATGTACGCCATGGATAAAACTTTTCGACTCTAGACATGTTTTACATGGGCCACACGAGGACAGGAGAAACAGCGACTACTGACATGGGAATTGATCCGGAGACATCGATGCCGTTCGATGTTGACGAGAGGATGAGTCTCTTGGTGGATAAGGTGCACTCGCTCGATTCGACCTTGACGACAACTGTCAACATCAAACAATTGTCGAAACTGCTCAATGACATCAAGATAACTCAGAACAACATTGACTCTACACTGCAATCTTTCACCACAAAAAACACGTTCCAACACCAGTCGACGATAAGATCATTAGAGATATCTAGGGTGGGGCTATCGACCACGCTGAATCACTCTAGAAATTTGAAAAGTATAATGGACAGCGCAAATTCGTTGAGTTACAAGATTACGGAAAGAGTGCGTTTGCTGGACTCGGAGAAAAGTCAGCTTGACCAGATAAAATGTTTTGTAGATAACGTGAATACCCTGAAACTGGAACTTCTGAGAGCACACGATGCGATTGCAAGGCAAGACTGGCTCATCGCATCTAGGTCGATATCGATAATTAGACAATTGCCCGAGGGATTACTTACAGACCCTTATGTGGAGTTCAAGGTTCCGACTACATCCCTCGAAGAATTACCCTCCGTGTTACTAGCAAACTGGATAAAGCAACTAACGGACACTTTTGTGCAAGAATTCAATGATGCCGCAGCCAAGAGAGATGTCCAGAAATTGACCTACTTCTTTCAGCTTTTCCCACTGATTGGCAAAGATAAGGTCGGTTTGAGGTGTTACTCCAAGTTCATTTGTGGCATCATCAGTGACCAATCTAGGTTGACTATTAGAAATGCACAGAATAAAGAGTCTAGACCTGAGTTCTACGCACAGCTGTTATTCAGACTTTATCAAACCATATCGGGAATTGTCAACCAGCACTCAAAGGTCATCAAGTCCTATTATGGTAAAGCTGTGGTCAACGATATCCTCAAAGATATACAAATGGAATGTGACTTACAAAGTAATTTGATCTATGAAACATACGCAGACTCCAAGCACCTTGACCGATTTGCATCTGAGATCCAGCAGTATGGGTATCCTGTATTAATCAAAGAAATATATAAAAACGTTGCTGAAAGTGAAGATGAAGAGGAAGAAAATGATGACGAAACAGAGGCAGCTGAATTGACAGACATTTCACAAGTTACGGATGAGCTATCCGCAATGATGAATCACTGGGCAATGTATTCCAAATTCTTTGTCGTCGTGTGGAATGAATTTTTGGACGGCAAGGGCAAGAATTCCGGCAACAACAACAACAACAAAAATAAGAATATATTTCCACCTCCTCTTATTTTATCATCATTCGGAGTGAAGATTCATGACCGAATCATCAGACAATTTGACCTGTTTTGCACATATGCTGTTAGAAGGACATTAGAGAAAGCTTGCACAATCGAGTCATTGGGAAGTCTGCTACCACAATTTTCTGTATGCTTGAAGTTCCTCACTCTTGTTTTCAAGAAGATAGACAACTCCACTACGCATTCATTATACTCTTTAATACCTGAAGACCCTGCAATATCTTCTCTAGCAGATGACATAATAATTGTGCTTAACACAATTTTACTAGAAGTTCTTGCCACAGGTGAACTTACTACAATAAAAAACATGGTTTCAAACATCAAGAGAATATTATTGAATGATTTCTTAAATATTATCCAGCAACGCCTGAAAGGCTTATCTTTAAAATCATCTTCTAATCTATTGACGAAGAATACGATCCAAAAAATCCACCAACAACAAAATCCACTTTCCGAGTCTGCATTCAACGATTCTTCGATCAGTACTCCATCTAGAAGCTCCACACCAGTCGGCATCAATGTTTCTGCTTCTGATATTGCTAATACTGGTTCGTTGTTTATGAGGAGTCTAAATGCTGCCATCTCGTATACCATGGCAGGAGAGGGAGAGGAGGATCTTACCTACCTTACGGGCGATGATACCGACATCAAACAATACGTCATATATTTGAACACACTGGCTGTGATGAATACGTACTTGGATAGGTTGATGGACTCATGCATGAAAAGCGTTGAGTCCAATTCTCTATTGATAGTCGATGACCAAGAATTGACTAATGTCAGGCGTTCTCAAGAGGAAACCATGACCACTGATTTCGATATGAGAGTACCTTCTGACGAATCTATCCATTCACGTATTGGAGGGTTGTTGAGGAGTATTCCAGTTGGATTCAGCGAGCGGGCAAATAGCATGATTGAAAGCAATGTGAGACTAATATTTGAGCGGGTCCTGAAAACCAGAATAATCAAACTCGTAAACGAATCCATTTCTGAGAACTACTTGATGGCCATTGAAGAAGGCCAGTATTATAGCCTGGAGAAAGAAAACCCTGTTCCGCCAAATGGAGCTGCCAAAACTTCCAATACAGTTAATGATGCTGACAGAATAACCAGATTTATCAAGAACTGGAATTCTCTGATTATCCCATACGCTACAACATTATCAAATTCTGTGTTTAACAGGTTAATTGCCAAAATAGTAGATTTGTCCGCTATGATCTTAGAAAATAAAGTCTGGCAGCTAGAGAAGAAGGTCAGTGCTGTGGGGGCAATCAAGTTAGAACAGGATATAAGTACCGTAATCGGCGAGTTGACCAAGTTCAACTACGGATTACGTTCAGCTTTTATCAAGGTGACCCAGATTATCATGGTCGTTGGATTGGACGAGGAAGAGGACGTGACAGCCCTGGAGGACATTGGCGATGAAATTGAGTGGGCATTGACTCCAAGCGAGAGAACAAGAGCAAGAAGATTGAGAGGGTGACGAAAAGAAACGGACCCCATCTAGACTCATATTCATACTCATACCTTTATAATAATGTATAAGCAAACGCCAATATACTAAATAGAACGAAAATCCAGCGACGCGTCGATTTTTGGACGGTTTTTCTTTCGGAACTGAACTGTAACATGAATTTGACCATTTAGCCCTTCACCTACTTATAGACAATAATTGCATCGAGTACGAAGAGCAGAGGGCATGGCAAGCGACGCTAAGACACCCTCGAAGAGAGCTGTTGATGCAGACACAGATGCTACGAGCAAAAAGTCGAGCCTTCAGGACAGGATTCATGAACTGAAAAATGCCAGAGCTAAGTCTGTACTTGAAAATAGACGTGCGGTTTATGATGAGGTTGCTGGCTTCAAAACGAAGCATGCAGAGAAGAAGAAGTTGGACAAGCTAGAGGATGATGCGGCAGAAGAAGCGGGGGAAGCATCGACTGAGAAGCGGAAAAGCAAGTCCAATGTTTCCACACTAGAATATACCGCAGAGGAAGATGAGAAGTGGGAGGCAAAGCAATGTCGTATTAATTCACACAAAGAGCTGAATGACGAGCACAAGGGTGAGTTGCATAATTACAAACAGTTGGCGGAACGAACTTATTCAAAAAATATCCGTGTTATCGAACAGCGGGGAAAGAAATCGTTGGAGAAGTACCAGCTGGAGAAGAGTTTGTACGATAAGCTGAAAGCACAGGGACTTTCTCCAGAGGAGGTACGAAGCCGTCTCACATCCAGTGGGCATCTGGATGCATATGTAAAAGACTTAAAGTTGTGGGAGGAGGATGTGTTTAGGAAACGCAGAAAGGTTAGCGACGAGGGCAAGGATGGGGCTATTCACGAAAAGAACAGGCAGTTCAATAGCAAGTTACAGAGACATTATCGCCAGTTCAAAGAATGAGGTTATTCCGTATATTGTACATTAGATCAGTCTATAAATGAGATGTGAATGAATATATATCTATATAATTCGATATATATCCAAGCAAACGTAAATGCGAGCGTTCAATTTTGCGATTCTTCTGTGGGCGTCTTCACCAATTCTCCTTCACTGTTGTAGCTGTATTCGGAGAGTATCGAGCCGACCTTCTTCTCGAGTAGATGGTCTTGCTTTTCATGCCACGACAAATGTCGTTGGAGGTCGTAGTCTTTACGGAACAGCCTATGGCAGTTGGTGTAAGGACAGTGGAGACGCATGTCGACGTTGTCGATGATGAGGTCCAGCACGTCCGGCGACGAAGGTATGCGGTTTGTCTGGTGACGTTTGAACCCGTTGTGGGTAGGACTGGATACAATGAAGCCACAGTCCGAGAGAGTTTCATTATCTTCACTGGAGAGTTTCCTATCTGCTTCGATTTCTGCTTCTGCCTCTGCTTCTGCTTCCGGTTCGGTTTCGGAGCCACTCAATCTTGTTGCATCCTCGATGCTGTCACCTCGCTTGTGCTTCTGAACCTTGCCTAGCTTCAGTGCTCTTTCCTTCTCGTCCTTGACGGTGTACTGCAACTCCTCCGGCAACTCCAACAGGGGGTGTCTTTCGGCAAAGTGCCGGACCGTGTCCTCCTTCTTGTGGAACTTCTCCCCACACTCGACACACTTCCACAACTTGATCACTGTGTTCTCGTCGTGAATCTTCATGTGGTTGGCCAAACCAGTGGCACCGACACACTTCTTCCCACAAACATCACACTTCAACCTGGGGTGCTCCGTTTTCACGTGGAGTTGCAACGCGGACCAGACCCGGAACGCCTGGTAGCACCCAGGGAAGTCACACATAAGCTTCGCCGTCTCCGAGTGGTGCTTCTCCATGTGGTCTACCAACCTACTGGGCCGGTTGAACTGCTTCCCGCACACCCGGCACACGTGCCCGCTGAGACCCTCGTGGACGGCACGGATGTGGGCCTTGAGCGATTGATGCTTATGGAACGACTCACTGCACCCGTCGTACGTGCATACAAATGACTTGTAGTGGGTCTTCTCGTGTCGCTTCAGGTGCTGCTTGCTGTTCACGCCTCTGCCGCACACCGAGCAGTGGAACGGCTTGTCCTTCTCGCCAACATGTTTGAGCATATGTCTCTCGAGATGGTCCTTTCTCATGAACGACTCCTCGCACGTCTGCACCCGGCACTTGAATGGCCTATAGCCGTAGTGCGTCCTTATGTGCTGTTCGAGCAACGACGGCCGTGAATACGCCTTCAAGCAGCCCGGAAAGTCGCAAAGGTAGTTCTTCGGCCGGGGCGACGACGCCCTGGAGCTCGACGCAGACCGTGGTGAACGGGCAGACGGGCTCGATACGGACCGCCCTCGTGCTCTAGACGAGGACCGTGATTGCGGCGGCGTCGACGGCAGTTCTCCGGCCGCAATCCCGTCTCCATCCCCTTCTCCAACTCTTGTCTGCTTCACAACTATTACTTCTGCAGGCTCTTCTGCCGTCTCCGGCGGGCTGCGTCCCCCACGGAAGCCGGAACAAGCTTCGTCCATTACCTGTGTCTTCTGCACACGTGTATCCATGCCATTAGAACCTGCCGCTGCCCCCTGGCACCTGCCGGATGTCTCTTCGGCCTCCTCCCCAGACGCCCAGGCCCAGAGATAGAGGCGGCTCTGGCACGGAAGCACTCGCGTTCTGCTGCTCACTCGATTTTCCGGTTTTTCATGTTGCGTTTTCCACTGCAAAAATTTTCTTCACCTTCCCACCGGGATGAATGGGAGGAGAAGGAGCCGGAGGGGCTTGGGGGTGAGAGAGATAGAGGCAGAGACTGCACACCAGACACAGCACACTCACAAATCACACAGCAGATATGGCAGAATACGGAGAAAGCTATCCAGAGGAGGCTGAGGAGCGTTTCTCTGACGACGAGCGGTTCCAGAACGACGACGACCAGCTTAACGGCAACGGCAACGGCACAGAGATCGACCAGGACGGCAGAATTGTCGTGAGCACGGGTCTTGGCGGCGACCCGGACGCTGGGGTGCTGCAGGTCGGGAGGAGGGCCAAGCCTAGAGCGATTCCGAAGAATGAGAGAATCACGACCCCGTTCATGACCAAATACGAGAGAGCCCGGATTCTCGGCACCAGAGCCCTCCAGATCTCCATGAACGCTCCCGTGTTGGTCGACATCGAGGGTGAGACGGACCCTCTCCAGATTGCCATGAAGGAGCTCTCCGCCAAGAAAATCCCCTTGGTCGTGAGAAGATACCTCCCCGACGGCTCGTACGAGGACTGGAGTGTCGAGGAGTTGATCATCGACTAGCCGGCTCCAACGAGCTCCCTGCAGACACACACTCTCATATTGTACATTACACGCTTGCCTGCCTCTCCGGAACGAGGAATATGCGGAGCACTTCTTCATTATCTCGTCATATGAAAAAACTAGAAGCTAGGGGCCAAATAACCTTAGAAAAACGCCCACTACGCTACCCATTCCGTTTCTCTGTATACACTATCGTAAATAAAACCAAATATAATAATCTCAGTACACACAAAGCAAAGATACAAATACAACCAAACCCGTCACCCATTGTCACTGTTTCACCCTTTCGATGAACTTCTCGGCGTCGAATTTCTTGTAGCCCGTGATCTTGTTCTCCTTCGTGAACTCGTCCACCACCCCGGAAACCGCCTTCTTTTCGGCTTCGGTATCCGCCAGCTCCGCCAGACTGCTGTTCAAAACAGCGCCGTCGATCCCGTCCTTGCCGTCAAACGTAGTAAACGCATCCTTCAACTCACTCTCCTCACTGAACCCGCCAAACTGGGCTGCAGCAATCTTCAAGAAACTGCTGAAGTCCACACTCTTTCCGCCGCCGCTCTTCAGCATGTCCTTGACCACCGAATCGTCCAGTTTCAGGCTAACATCGGTCGCAGCGGCCTTCAAGTCCTTGACAGATATCTTCTCGTCTCCGTCCTGATCAATTAGGTTAAAGAGCATCCGATATTTCTGAATCTGCGACTTCGTAAAGTCCTTGTTTCCCTCTGTCTGCTCTGCCATCCTGCCTTCTCCTCCAGAGTCTCTCCATAATATGCATGCTCCTCAAACACATACATATCGACATGCCATCTAACAGCTATTTCTCTTCATGAAAAACGACAACAAAGCTCAACGCGCCAGCCTTCCGTTTCTGTTAGTTGACCATTTCTCCGATTCTTCGTTGGTCTCTCTCCTTTGGGGCTCTGCTTCTGCGGTGGCGGGCTCTCTGATCAGCTGAAGAGCACTTAAACCGGATAGCATAGGTCACGTAAGGAAATGTCTGAGGCTGATAGGAAAGCTCAAAAGAAGGAGGTGAACAACCTCCTCAAACAGGCGAAAAAGGATTTAATGAACGAAAACTTTGATGAGTGCATATCCACATCCAAATCCGTTCTCAAAATGGATAAAACAAACCTACTAGCTCTGATTTTCACGGGTAAATCTCTTCAGGCTAAGAAGAGACCTGAAGAAGCTTTGAAATATTATGTTAAGGCCTGCGAAGCCAGCCCCAACGATAGACTCGGGTGGAAGGGCCAATTGTCAGTCAGGGTCGGGCTCCCCGACTTTGTCGCCTTCTTTGATACCCTAACCAGCTTTGCCAAAGTGCTTGTATCAAAAAATGACGAATTGACAGAGGTGGTCATCTACATCAAGGATTACACAGAGACACACGGCTTGGATTTCAAGCCAATGAAGCTATACTACCTAAGGCAGATCATTCCTGGGTTATCTGAACTCGGCGACATGGTGGGCTACCAAGTCGCCCCACCCACTGACTCGTTGAACACACTGATCAAAATCATAGAAGATGATGAAAACAAGGATATAAAGTCGATCAAGGACAAGGTGAAGTTAACATTCTCTCTCACTATAACCGAAGCAGCCAAAAGTAAAAAGTATAACGAGAAAACATGGCCAGTTGTATCAGTTTCAGAGATACCCGAGCTTTATAAACTACTTATTGATTTGGAACAGAATGACAGCAAAAGATACAAGACCCAGGATAGCTATTTAAGATATATGCATAACTTGCTTTTGACTGCTCCCGCTCAGACCAAAGAGAGTGTAAGAACGGAAGTGCGTGATATTGTTGAGGGACTCGTTTTGATCAGTTGCCCCTCAGAATTTGCCTGGAAACTATACCTCGATTGGCAGGATCCTACTACATTAGCGGATTTGGAATTAGAAAAACTCGCCAAATATATCAAGCTGTTTGATAGAAGTAAAGGATATGGATATATCTTCTACAATTTCTTGATTTCAGATGTTTGTCCATTTGATCAAGCAAGGATTGTCGAATATTTGAAGCCAACGAAGAAGAAGAGATCAGTAAAGAAGGCTGATAAAGTCACTGACACTAAAACTGGAGTTGAAATTGAAACTGGAACTGAGACGAAGAACACAGAGGACAGTACAACAAAGAGAGATGAAAGGTACAAAATCTTTGATATTAAGCCTCAAGATATTTTGACCGCAATGTCAGGAGTTTTACCTCAGGTGAAAACGTCAATAATTTGCTGCAGAATCATACTTGATTACTCAGTCCACCTTAGAGACTACTCTTTAGGACTCGATATTTCGTCCCAGTTCACAAAGGCAACTGTTAATTTGAAAGAATTGACCGGCCTTAACATCTCAAATTCTAAACTTGCTCAGACTCTGAATTTGGCTATTATCTACACATACTATGAAGCGCCAAAGAATTTCCCTAAAGCTTTGGCGTTGTATGACTCAATTGAGAAGAAATATCCTAATAACACTAAGGTGAAAATCGGAAAAGCCTTGATTTTGGTTGAAACAAAGAAATACGCAGAAGCTTCAGAAATCTTCCTTGATTTAATTGATCAAGATCCTAAGAATATTGATGCTATTCAAGAATATGGGTGGTGTCAAATTTATCTCAACAACTATCTTGTTGGCAGACAATACCTTGAGCGTGCCATTGAAATATTCCAAAGAGATGAAGTTGCAGAAACCGAAAAAAGCCTTAACTCTGCAGAAATCTTATCAACATTATTTTACAGGTTGGCCTTTTCTTACTACATGGAGTTTGACAGCCCAGGAAGTTCTTTTGATTCGTCAACTTTGAAAAGTATGATTGAAAAATGTTCATCTTTACTTTTACAATGTTTAAAATTATCTCCAAACTATGCACCAGCTTTTACAACCCTTGGTCTAATTTATTACAATTATGTTGGTAATAAAGATAGGGCGATCAAGAGTTTTTATAAAGCTTTTCAACTTGACCCTGCCGAGATAGAAGCATCGTATAAGCTTGTTGAACATTTTACTTCGATTAAAGATTGGGAAATGGCTGATATTATTTGCAAGGCAGTGATTGAAAATGATAGGGCTAGAAGAGAACTAAACTCTGCTTATAACAAATCAAAAGATAACTCTTGGCCTTATCGGATATTAGGCTGTGCTTCCATGGAGTGTAAAGACGACGTTAAGGCAATAGAGTATTTTCAAACGGCTCTACGTATCAATCCTCTCGACGTCTCTTCATGGTTGAGTTTAGGAGAAGCTTACATTGCCAGGGGCAGACTTGAAGCTAGTATTAAAGTCCTCACCCATGTTATCAAATTGCAGTCTGGAATGGAGGATAGCATCGAAGAAATTACCCCAGAAATGGAACGTAATGCAGACTGGCATGCTGTATATTTGTTGGCATTTGCGTTGACTAGTACCTTAGACTTTGGGAAAAGTGTCAAAATGCTGGTAAACTTACTGGAAATAGAGCACCACAAAGATAACTTATGTCTTTTAACCTTGTTGATTGAAACATTAGTCTTACGTTGCGATTCTGAAATTAAACGAGGCGCTATTTTGAGGGCTTCTGATACTTTGTTACAAAATTACGACTATCTTTTCCAAGCTTTTGCCTTGGAAGGAAAATCTGTAAAACTTTGGAAGGCGCTAGGCGACTCATTGGCAATTTCGCTAACAATCCAATCGTTGCTATCCAAACTACCTATCAGCAGAATATATCAACTAGTTCAAGATTTGGATTTTAGTGATGATGAATTGTTAGCAGATTTGAATGTCCAGAATTATAATATAGATGATTTACTTACAAGGCAAAAGTACTCTACTGCAGTTTATCTATGCTATACTCTATCATGTATAGCAGGATATCTTTGCAGCAAACCTGGTGATGTCAAAAACTTACGCTCAAGCTTGATTTACAATATCGCAGTTTCCTTAGTTGCTTGGCAGAAGGAATGCAAAGCTGAAACTTTCACTGAAGTTTCTATCAAGTTGCTAAACAAGGCGATTGCACTAGAATCTGATAATGCAGATTATTGGAACTGCCTGGGTATCGTGTCATTGAACAAGAATGCTAGAATTTCTCAACATTGTTTTATCAAGGCGTTATCTCTGGAATCGAAATCTCCCTTCTTTTGGTTCAACTTGGGCATGCTGTACATAAAGTATCTTGATTATGAGCTGGCAAATGAGTGTTTCACCAGAGCTCAATCTATTTCACCTGCTAGCTCGATTGCTTGGATTGGCCAGGCCCTCATTGCAGATGAAAGAGGCGACCAGTTAGCATCCAGAAACTTGTTCACCCATTCTTATGTCATGTCTAAAGGTTGTGATCCGTCCAATACATTGCTATACGCTGTTTCTGTTTTTTCTACTATAATGAATGAAAATTATGAGGAAAGGGATCTCGAAGCCACTCAACAACTTACAACGGCCAATTACGGTATGCTGAACTATCTAAAGCTATATCCAAAGGATACTTTTGCACTAGAAATGAATATTAATATTATTGAGCGGTTGTATTCGTATGATAAAGGGGTTGAATATTCCGAAAAGTTATGCACTCTTTTGGAAGCCGAATACGAAGAAGATGAATCCGAAGAAGTGTTGATAAACTACTGCAAGGCCAAATGCCAGTTATCGAGGTTATTGCTCGCCAGACAGGAATACAGCGAATCATACAGCGTTTGCGAAGATGTTGG
Source organism: Pichia sp. NRRL Y-27259 (assembly GCA_030563085.1). Classification (NCBI taxonomy): domain Eukaryota; kingdom Fungi; phylum Ascomycota; class Pichiomycetes; order Pichiales; family Pichiaceae; genus Pichia; species Pichia sp. NRRL Y-27259. The sequence continues at coordinate 49,611 of JAKUBB010000056.1, read as the reverse complement.
GTCTTTGCTAGATGCTGCTTCCGATTTGACGATGGAAGTTCAAAAGTGCATGATGTCCTGTTTCACAGTTATGGGATTAGCCCTCTACTTCAAGCAAGATTTCGAAAGATCCTTGACTGAGTTCAAGAAACTTCTAGAAGCTTTCCCTGAGAACAAGCGCATTGTTGTTTTGATTTCCCAGGTATTATATGCAAGCGGAGAAACAGATGCCAAACAAGCCGCTATGGACGAATTGCTGAACAGCATCGAGACCCATGGAACATCTTTGGTTGTCTCGATGACCATTGCCGCTATTTCCCTAGTAGAGGAATGGCAAGAGTACATTGTTGCTGTCAAAGAGGTTCTAGACACATTGCCACTTGATATTTTGATAAGCGATACTTACAGGGAGGTTCCAAAACTTCTAGCAATGATTGGGGATAGACTCCGCCAATCGCAACAGAAAAAGTCCGAGGGCAGAGTTGACAAGATCTGGCAGAGAAACGCCTTTCTCTTCACTGGAGACAACACTGCCTGGAGCCATCTAGACACCGAGTTGTCGTTGGAGATGAGTATCAATGCAGAGAAGATGTCTGCGATGGAAGTGGCAGACTCGTATGTGAGGGTCGGACGACTCCGGGAGACACAGAGAGGAATTCTTCTCAGCGGGGGCATTTCTCCTGCGGGGCTTGAGACGCTGTACAACCTGGTTGCGTAGTAGCTGTTTTCATTATGTATACATTATTAATACGACATTTCCGGCTCGATGCAGCAGAAGTAGAACCGTATACTAGCGGCAGTAGTGTGTGGAGACAGAAACTGCAACAAGAACAACAAAGATGAGTAAAAGTGTGGCAGTGCAGCGATAAGAAGAGGAAAAAATAAAAAGAGACGGGCAAATCGGAAGGTTGTGGTATATGCTTGGGGTCCGGCCTGGTTAAGGCCCAAGTGACGGTTGCGTTGACAGCAACGTTCCGGAAACCATTGTGGAGGGCCGGGCAAGATCAGACGTGCATGCTGCCTCATTAGTGGAGAAGAACAGTCACAGAGGACCACTAGACACGGAGCAACTAGCAATGTCTTTGTCCGTTGGCGTCAAATCGAGGTGGCTCACAGACAAGGAGACTGACAATCTGGCTCAGATAATACACAACTTTTTTGTCAAGTCAGCCAACATTGTGGTCAATTTCAGGACCAGGCGACAGCATCATGTACAACAGAAGGTGGCAGAGAGCCATCTGAATGAGGAAACTGGCAAATACCTCGCAGACTTGGGTGGCAACTTATCGTACAATAACTACCTCCGTGAGTCATCATCGTCCAAAGACACCTCAGAAGAAAGGAAAACAATACCCCAGCAGCGACCAGACATATGGTTCAATCTCAAGACGTCAAATAGCCACATATCGAAGAACGAAATACTTCCCTGGAACAACAAAGACGTGACAATGCTACCTCCGATGATAGTGGAAACGGTTCTCGATTTGTCTGAGTTGAGTGAGCATCAAAAATTGTTTGTAGATAACGATATGATCAACACAAAGAAGAAGTCGGAGATTGTCTTAGAGAGATGGTTGATCAAACTAGATCTAGAAAATTACGACAACGATTCGATGGAGTTGCCCATCATTTACAAAAAAACGATAGTCATGTTCAGATGCTTGTACACGTTAACTAGATTACTTCCAGCATCCAAATTGGTAGATAATGATTCCGAAAAACTGCAGAGCAGAAAGTTTCTTAACTTTAAGGTTAAAACAAAAATTCTTAATGGTTCGAAAGCGTTAACTTCAAAGGGAAGGTTTGGATTGAGTCGTCCGTTGGTACCTGACAAGCCTGACATGGACGTGGTCGAATCTAAAGATTTACTACCAGTACTAACCCCAATAGGTTCTTTATGTTTATCTGTGTCTTACAGAAAGAACTGTAACTTTCATATACAAGACGCCAGAGATAAAGATAAAATATTCCCACCCGAGAATGCCGAAGGCGCAGTTTATCAGGCAAACTTTTCTCATACAAATAACATAAACACAGATATGAATAGAACAGCCAATACATCGGCAAAGGATAGTTCAGCCACAGCTAATGTTAATATAGATTACCAAAGCACATCCCCAATAGGAAACTTGAAATTTCGTGCTTCCAGTACGTCCATTAATAGCCAATCTTCAAGAAGGAGAATGTCGACAAGGTCGGTTTCAATTTTCAAAACAGGTTCGATGGCTTCGTCCTCGCCTCCAAATACTAACTTATTGCACAATAACAGCGTCTCACCAAACCAGGTGATGAATTCATCATTCGCAAACTCAAATCCAATTCCAGTGAAGAGGGTGGATTCCACATCCAGTGTTCACTTTTACAATAACAGCGCCGAAAGAAATGAGAATAACACAAATCCAAATGTCGCTTTGATCACTTCAACTTCAAGCAAATTTCCATCGTCAATTGGTTCGAAATTCAGAAGTGGCTCAAGTCGGAATAATAGTTTGGAAGGCCATCTTATCGTCGGAAACAATAATTTTGCTCCGTCATCTAATCCTATTTTGCAAAACTTCAAATCCAAAAATAAATTCTTCACTTCTTCTTTTTCCGATATGGACCCAAACAACTCTCTATATTTAGATGATGATTTGAACAATTTCACGAAATTGTTGGACTCTAAACCAGATTTGAGAATTTCAAATAATTCCTCGGTCATATTTGAAGATAGTTTGAGTAATTTCAAAAGTTTGAGGAAGCACAATGATTTATTCAGCGACTCACCACTAAAGGAAAGCTTAGCTTTTTCGAGATCTGCATCTTCATCACCTTCAAAGCCGCCTCCACTGATCACTTATAATGACCAAACTACTTTGGATTCCACAGTTAAATTACTACTGGATAATAAACAAAACTTTGAATCTGATAACAAAAGCAACAGCTACATTTCATCAGCGCCGATTAATTTTCCAAGAAGCCAGACTACCTTTCCCCATTCCAATGCTAATGTTTCAAATTCGAGTAACAACATGACGTTTGGCTCGTTGGATAGAAACAGTGTTTACGAGAATTCATTTAGCAGAGCCAGAGCAGAAAGTAAAGGTAGCAGAGATAGTAGAGATAGCCATGGCAGTAGAGGGAGCAGAGGAAGCACAGGCATTCTTCATGGTCCATTGATTACGTCTGCTTCGTACTCTCCGCATTCTCCTTTGGGTACATCAAGCCAAGTTGCATCCCACTCTATTCACTCTATCTTGAAGGCAAGCGCTACTTCCGGCACATCAGGTGCTGTTGCAACTGGCATTAACACCGCAATGGAATCAAACAATGATCCTAACAAGCAATTATCCGATTCATCTTATGACCGTAATGGTGTCAATAGAGAAAAAATGGAAAGAATCAGTCCCTCACCTACTTCTTCATTACCTCGGAACTTGACCATGAACCGTGCTGGGTCTACAGGAGGAAGAGCTCATTCGCTATTAAGAAGCCTGAGTGTAAGTTCAGGAGTAAATTCCGGTCCAATAACTGGCTCTTATTATGCATATCAACCTAGATCAAGAACTGGATCCAGTGGATCAATTACCGGTAGCCACTTGAGGAACGTCTTACATAGTAGTTTGAGAAATGAAGGTTATAAGAGCAGACAGTCTAACAAAAATGGCAACATAACGCCGGAACAGCTGAAGGATATGTCATACGGACAACGGGTGTTTGAGAGTGAAGATGAAGCTGATGATAATGAAGAAGCTGAGAACGGAGAGAATTTGAAAAGCAAAAGCTCCTCTGAAAGTGGTGCAAGTGGTGAGCGGGATTCAGCTTTTGTGTTGCATTCCAGCGATGAGGTTAAATCCGTTGAAAGAGCCGGCAACAGTGATAGTGCAAATAATAGAGTAAATAATAAGGGCAATGAGGCAACTACTATGCAACGAGGGAGCCGGGGTTCCTTAAACAACATCCTCAACAACATGAAAAATATGCAACGCAGGCAGAGCAGTGGCCGAAGCTATAATCAGCTACGTCTTAGTGGTGGGGCTGGTCCTGTTACTCTCCATCCAGATGATGTCGGATACGAACATGGAGAAGAAGATGACGAAGATGACGAAGATGAAGACGACGACCTGTTGTTTGAAATGAGCGACATGACAGCAATTAAATAATGTTTTGGGTTTGGAGGATATTGTAATAAAGTGCTACTAAGTACATACTACTAACGTATATTAAATATATAAAGTTAGAAAAAAAACTAAAGGTATAGATGCATTGCTCCTGTGTAACAGAGAACATGGGCTAGATACCGGCCAGAGAATTTAAGTTTTTACAGCATCTACAAGTAGGAAAGTCGGATAGATTTTTTAAATATCAAGATAATGAACATATCAAAGAGGAGGTAGTTTTAAGATCTTCTACAGTTACCGTCAGATAAGTTTTGCAAATCGGCGATCCGGATCTAAGGCGCTGGCAGATGAAATTCTAAACGGAATCTTTATAGCTAAGAAAATAGTAGACTAGAGTTTGCTCTAGATACTTGCCCGCTCGCCATTTACAGTCAAACTCAAGGATTTTTGGAAGTTGATTTTTTCTACAAAGGCGTCAGCTGAGCCTTGGCCTCTATCTTCTTCTTTTGTGTAATGTTGCCAGGGTTCTAAAAACTGCCATATCACTAGTCCCTGTAGCTTGTATTAGGCTCTACAGTTCAGTGTTTCAGGCAAGTATATACTGTGCGAATTGTTACAGGGAATCAAATATGTTCTTTACCCATAAGGAGCCCTCCCTTCCTTTCAAATCTTGATACCTGAAGCTCAACAAATTTACGTAAGCTCAAATTTTTTTTCCTCAGACATTTTTTTCCGTTGGAGGAATTAGAGAGTTTTGACATTGATCTGAGGATTCCATGAACTCCAGTTTGGGCACATAACAAGGGATTATCATCAAGTTAGAAACAGACATAAGAGGTGCTTAAGGAAGAGCAAGCGATGACTGCCAGCACAAATACCGGGAAATTGCCGTCAGAGCTACCAATTACTGCTAAGACGCAGTCACCATCTTGTTTTCTTCATTCTGTGATCTTGAGAGCATATATTGGAGAACAAGCTGCCTACATATATTCATGTTTGCACGCACAACGAAAAATGACGCTTTCACAGCTTGCTCAAAAAAGTGGGATTAAGGGTTCGAATTTAAGGAAAGTTCTCGTTACTTTGATCCAGCTTGGATGTGTTGTGTACATGGGTGGAAATGGTAAGAACAACACTTACTATTGTTACAACGAGGAAGGTTGTTGGAAGCTAACATATATTGATGAGATTGTACGACATGTGCGTGAGAAATTCGGACAGGTCCATGCGAGTGTTATACAGAATGTTATATTGAGAGGACATTTGACGATCAGCGCATATGTCAGCGATTTGGAGTTGAAGAGTGAAGTTGACAAGATCGAGTATGCATTTGTCGAGTTGGTAGAGGACAAGTGGTTGGTGCATGTGAAGGATATTGATTTCAGGCCATTGAGTGAGACTTTCAGTACTTGTGTGAGTGCTGCAACTCGAGAATTTGCCAGTAACAGTGGTCAATACACTAAGGGAAACGATATAGGGGACCCTAACCCAAGATATAAGACTGCTGGAATGAGTCAGTTGAAGAGAACAACGATTATTAAAGACTTGGCGAAGGAGCAATTTATGAAAATATATTTCGATAATTCCGGCAAGGACAGATTATACAATGCAGGTATCCAAAATCATGTCAGAGACGTTTCAACCGATGCGAAAGACCGCACAGGACTTGCTGCACTTTTCAATGATGATGATGATGATGATGGGGAAGAAGAAGATGAAGGAGACAATGCAAGCAAAGGAGGGAAGCTGTTGAGGAGGTTAAACGGTAATGTTCCATTGACTGTTTCATTTGATAGATTTTTGAAATATGAGAGGGATCTCCAACTAGTCTCTATATGCAGACACCGGATTGGTAGTATTACATCTAAGATATACGATGTTGTGTTGAAGCGAGTTGAGAAGAGCTCGAGGGAGGTTCGCAGTATTGAAGGGCTGGTGGACAGACTAGTTGCGGACGCCAGTGTTGGTGCAGGTAGTGCTGGTACATCGACTACAGGTTATGATCCCGCCACTGGACGTGATTTAATCAAGCGTCTCGAGCTAAAGGATCAACAGAAGGGTATGAATTTTGGTGCTGCTGATATCTTGAAAGAATTATCGTTGTCCAATAAGTACGGAATCACCAAGGAGGATCTCATCGGGACGATCTACAACGAAGATGATGGAGGTGATGATAACATATTAAGTAGGAAGAGAAAGCTTGAAGAAGAAGAAAAATCTGATGGGGCGTACAAGAAGACGAAACTAAGCAAGCTGGCAGCACAGATAAAGACATTCGATGACGATGAGGACGACGAAGATGGCAAGCTGGCGGAAGATATTGACAATGGCTTTGATTTGGCAAACAATTCCGAAAACGGGGAAGTCTTGACGTTGATCTTGCAGCATTTGAAGCTACTCACCATTGACAAAAAGCTTTCCTTTTTGATCGAGACTACTCCTGGACAGTTCTATGTGCCATTTACGTTGTTGCAAGGTCAAATTCCGGATTACCACATGAAGCAAATAGTGAGAACTATTTTTGGAAACTCTTCGTTGAGGATTTTGAACTGTATAGAGGAGAAGAGGCTCATTGAGGAGAAGAACATTGCCAAAAGTGTTTTGATGAGAGAGGGTGATGTCCGGAAAATGATCTCTGTGCTGATCAAGTTCGGGCTGGTTGAAATTCAGGAGATCCCCAGAACCGCCGACCGTAGTGCCATGAGGGGAATTTTTGCCTTCAAGATCAACAAGAACTACCAGCGGGGCAAAAGCATGTTGGGGAAATGCTTCATGTTCAACATGGGGGAGGTGCTTGAACAGATGGAGCAGATCAAGATGGAGAACAAGATCTTGTTGGACAAGATCAGCAGAGAAGACGTCCGTGGCCATGAGGTCGAGCTTCTTCTCGAGAGTGAACTGGCACAATTGAAGGGTGTAGTCGACAGTGAAAAAAGCGGACTGGCGAAGTTTCTCCGTCTTCGTGCCATGGGGGAACTTCTCTGGTTTACCAATGCCGAGTGAGTATTCAACCACTAGGAACTGTGTATATTTTCATCTTCTTTTGTAGCAAGCAACGCTCTAATATTGTTAATGATTCTGCTGTCTTGTTGTCTGAATGGAAACATGAACACAAATTGGGTAGAAAAAATATGGCTGAGCCTCATCCATGTCTACACGTGACTTTTTTAAACAAAAACGCCGATCGACGTTTATTGTTTTTTTGCTAGTATGCTTACGTAATGGGTAATATTTTCTTTCTCCCACGCCAAAATGTGCTAACCAATCAGAGAACCGGAATTGCGAAACAACACTGGGGCGGCGAAGCACTCAGTGCGGGAGGGTGAGGGAGGGAACAAGGAAATGGTGATTGACAAGAGGAAAAGCACAGACAACCACAGGAAGACGGCTTCAGACGTAGTCGGCGAGCCACCACATATATTGCCATAACCAGCACACACACACACCGACCCAATGTTCTCAGTTAGATCTGCTAGACACTTCTCCACATCTGCGCTTCGTGCAGTCTCAATCAAATCGGCCCCAGCGTCTGCCGAGACCGTCTCGTCCTTGAAGGTTGTCATCAAGAACGCCGGCTCCAGGTCTTCTCCTGCCGGTCTTGCCCACTTGCTTGCCAGCTCCACCTTCTTCGACACCCCAGAAAAGTCAGGTTTGAGACTCAAGCGTGAGGCAGAATTGCTTGGTGGTGAATACTCCGCTGAAGTCACCAGAGACGCATTGGTTTTGAAGGCCTCCTTTTTGAAGGAAGGCCTTCCTTTCTTTGTCAACGCCTTGGGCTCTTCCATATCTAAGGCAGCATACAAGCCACATGAATTGGCAGAAGTTGCAGGCCCTTACGCTTCCCACGTCCATGCCTCCAAGGCAGCATGTCCTAAGTTCAAGGCTCTCGAAGAACTCCACGCTATTTCATACAGATCCGGTCTTGGCTTGCCACTTTACTATGACGGTTCCAAAACTTACTCCTCTGAAGATATCAAGGCCTTCGCAGAGTCCTCCATCTTCAGCGAAAACATCGAAATCATTGGTGAAAACGTCGAAGCTGCAGACCTTGAAAAATTCGTTTCCGAATCTCCTTTTGCAACCTTGCCTACTGGAAATGATGTCAATGCATTACCTCAACCAACCTACACTGGTACTGAGTCCAGAATCAGACAAGCAGGTAAGACTTCTGCAATCATCGGTCTTCCAGTTAAAGATGCCAATGCATACGAATTAGTTGCTGCAGGTTTATTAGCATCTGTGCCTGAATCAATCACCGCCACTGCTGACTCAAAGGTCTTGTCCTACGAAGGTTCCTCCCTTTTTTACTTTGCAGTCACTTCCTCTGACGCTGCTGAAGTTGCTTCTATCATCAAGGCTGCTGCTAAGGACTTGAAGTCCGTCGACTTCTCCAAATTCTCTAAGCTCGCTACCTTGTTGGCCGGTAAAGAAGTTGCTTCCAAATCAGTCTCAGCCCCATCCGACTTCAACTTTGTAGTTGTTGGTGATGTCGACGCAGTTCCATTAAAGTCCGAACTTTAATCGTGCATCAAACATAACCTTCATACCACAATCAATAAAAAATCTGCACTATTTGCAACAAAAAACAACAACAACAACAACAACAACAACAACAACAAAAATAAAACAACCTCTCCACACTTCTGGAAATGATTACGATGATCGTGCATGTATTTATTATTATATTTATTATTACTTAAAATAGTCCTATTATTATCTCAATCTTAAAATAAAAATAAGATTTAAACTTTATCTACGGCGCAAAACTCACCTGATCCTTTCAATATCATTATCCTCACCCTTCTTCCCTAGACACTTGCACTGTCGCAATTACACACATTCTTAATTTATATAGTTATTTACTTCCTTATTTATCTTATTTATTTCTAGTTACATCTATTTATTAACTGATATCTTGGAAACAGCTTCTACAATTTTTTTTTTTTTTCGCTGCGCACCTCAAAATAAAACGCATCATGTATTTTTATCTCTATCTGCTTGCTTGATCAACGCACCAAGGAAAAAGCCTACAATCCTGTACTGGTGGATAATCACTAAACACACAGAGAGCAAGATAATGTCATTTCAGCCAATAAACCCAAAACCATACCTTTCATCTCTCATTGGACTAAAAGTCGTGGTGAGGCTCAAGTTTTCAGGAACGGAATACCATGGAACGCTTGCCACGGTTGATAACTACATGAATTTATTACTCGACAAGGACGTGATAGAAGTGGAACAAAAATTAGGAGAAGAACCAGACTTGTCAAAGGGAACGCCCTTGGAAAGTGAGCTTTTTGTGAGGTGCAACAACGTTCTGTGGATAGGGAAAGAACCGGAACAATAATTCGTCGTGGGCTGAACAGCGCACCGTTTTACTATATAGAATGCACTAGTGTAATTTAGAATAACCTAATATATTATCGTTAACTTTCATAAAATTAAAAATAGGGTTAGACCTAAGTTAAAACAGGAATAAATAAATGCAATCTATAAAATAATCATCGTCATAAAGTCGTTAATTGGTTACCGGGTCTCATTGTTGTATCTCTTGTACCACGAGTCTATAAATATACTGTTTTTCTTTCTCAAATTCATCTTCCTTTTATATTATCTCTTACTTTTTTAATTTATAATTCATCTCCTGACGAGAATATTTTCCAATACTTTTCAACATCACTACATCCAATAAACTTTGCAAGTTTGAACAAGTTCACCCTAGGCTTAGTAATCTTATCAATGACCTGCTTGTAATCATTAATACCTCCTTCTTTTCTCTTAATCAGCTCATTTTCTTTGGTGGCTCCTTCACGGGCAGCACTATTGTCTCTATTTTTTATGCCATACGTGCAGTCGACTCTCTCAGGTACTCCTTCACTTTGATTAGTGTCATCCACTTTTCTACCATCTCCATTCTGGGATTCATTTTTTGAAGATATTTCGGAAATTTCGTCCCCCTCTTCGTCAATTTTGTAAAGGGAAAGATAAGACTGTAATTGCGCATCATTCAACGAAAAAACAGTTGAAATATCAGCAAGCAACGGTAACTTTTCACCATCACCTGACCAGGGCAGTAAGTCATAAGGAACTTTCGACCCTGAACCACGCTTTTCATTTATCAGACGAGCAACTTTCTGCTCTAGGTGTATAATGGTTGCACGCTGGTGCATTGCATCCTCTTCAATGCGTAAGATCGAATTCTGTAGTACTCGAATAACTTCCATTAGCATGGCGACCGTAGATCTATTATCAATGTAAGGATTACTTAGCCTGTCATATCCTCTTTCTTCGGTTCCTTCTTCAAAGTTATCATCGGTATTCTCAACAATCGGATCAGGTAGACTACTTCGGATTCTCTTGTTTGGGATATTATTCGCAGAAGATACAGAAAATGTCCCCATTTGTGGCATATCATTGATAGAATCATTAGGATTGACGTTAGACCTAATCAATTTATGCGTTCCAAATTTTTGCTGATAATGTCCCATTTGATTAATTTGATTCTCTGGACCCATTTGGTTCAATTGGCCCATCTGGTTCAGTTGATCGATCTGACTAATTTGACCCATTTGATTCAATTGACTGAACTGGCTGATTTGGTTTATTTGGTTTATTTGGTTGAGTTGATTGAGTTGATTGAGCTGATTTAGTTGGTTCAGTTGATTCATTTGGTTTAACTGGTCCATTGTATTCAGCTGCCCCAGCTGTTCAAACTGTTCCAGCTGATTCAACTGTTCAAATTGTTGCTGCTGTTGCTGCTGCCTTTGCATCTGCAGTTGCAGTCTTAATTTCAACTGTTGGCTAGTTTGTCTTTGGTGCCTATTCACTGTACGTCTTGGGGAAATTTCGCAACCAGCTAAGCCTTGCATTATCATAACGTTGGACGGTATCCCAAAAGTTGAGCTTTTCATAGAGTTTGGACTTCCCTCATTACTAACTTTTAGGCGTTTAGCTTTGTCGAACAATGAATTCGATTCGTAGTTATCCTTGGGGCCGCTTTGTTTGTGTGATAAAATATTGCTCTCCGCCAAAGCTGGATTATGCGGAATTCCGCTTATCAAAGCTGGAACTGGTTCGATATCTCCAGTTCCAATATCATCCATATTAGAGACAGCGGTGTTGTCCAAATGCCCAAAGGTGTTAACGTTAGAATTGAACATTGCATTCATCGATAGATTTGTCACATGATTTCTATTCTGCAAGTGATCACCATCATTACTACCATCACCGTCGTTATTAATCATTTGTGAATTGATCAACTTATTAGACGATGCTGCATCTATATTCCCCACTGGAAACAAGTAATTTTGTTGAGCAAAATACTGCTGATCCACTTGGTTGTAGTGTTTTGGGGTATTTTGGGAACCAAACGAAGTTATTGCTCCAGGAGTCATATTTGAAAGTCGCAAAGTAGTAGGAGATAGCTGTTGCGGCTGATTTCTTTTCCACTGGTGTCTGGGGTTGACTTGAGGCGAAGGAAATTGTTGAGACGGTAACTGAGGTGATTCAACTCCCGATACAATCCCATTGCCTTCGGAGGCGCTACTCGATTCCGTTTTCACACTCGAAGGAGGTGGTAACTTGTTTTTCTGATTCTTACTTCTGTTTCCCACTTCCATTCTATATATGGGAAACAAGTTAACGTTTTTGGAAAAATGTTCATACTCAGATCTGGAATTATTTTTGAGATTGTGAGGAACGATGGAAGGAGAGGACAAATCGTTCGGGCTGCGTGTGATATTTCCTGCGGAGGAGTATGGGTTGGATGAAAACATATCATCACTTAATGATCGACTGTGTGTATGGGAGTGTCCCCGCCTAACCTTATTCTCTGTGCTAGGAGAATGAAAAATAGCACGTTTATAAATTTCCGAGTCCCTGCTATCATCCGGTTTCCTTATTTTCTTAGCTGAACGCTCTGTATTATCTTTTTCTTTTTCAACTGTATTCTCAGATTTAAGTGGTTCCACAATGTTCACTGTTTCATCTCTCGCGTTATCACTATCATAAAGATCGTTTGGATTCAGCTTACTATGATTTTCCGGAATTTGGCCACCACTTTTTGAGATCTTAGAAGATAGCGCTTCATCACTCATTTTGCCACCACTGTTGGCATCCATTTTGTCTTTATTAGAGATGGTGTGAGTGGCGTTTCCAGGCGGTATCTTTGATGTGCCACTACTGGTAGAAGGCCCATGGAAGATGGCAGTACTGGATATTTTAGGGTTATTAGAAACGTTAGAAACATTAACAGTGTTAAAGTTAGACTTGGAATTCAAGCTTGAATCTGAAGTGGATACCTTGAGAACAGAACTGCTTCTCTCATCTTCTGCATGATAGCCGTTGGGGCAGGAATCAGTAACCGAGGTGTTTTCAGTGGAAGCATCTGTAGCTGAAATAGTAGTAGTACTTGATTGAGACACCCCACCCGCTCCGTGCGATGTTGAATGTGGTTCTGAAAATGCGCTAGCCGCTAAATTCTTCAGTGAAGTACTGGTTCTGGCAGTACTAGGGGCTTCATTGAAATTTTTGGTAAGTCCGGACTTAGTCTGTGTGTTATGCTCCTTTATGAAGGAAGACTCGAAAGGCCTTCGGGTAATGTGTGAATCCGGTGGATGCATATCATGTGAGCGTGTCAGATGCCGAGCCAAATTCGTGGGTCCATTTCTCGACGAATATCGGAGAACTTTGTTACAAATCTGACATTCCACCGAGGTATGCGTAGATGTTGCTGGCTGAGAAGTGTCCTGCCGAAAATGTTCCCACACCCAGCTGTTCGGAGGTCTAGCCATCGTGTTAGCGTGTTTCCACTACTCCGGCGTTCAACTATCCGGAGCTAAAATCAAAGCTCCCCAAGACAAATGTGTCAGAATTTGTGTCATCCATTTCTACCCGAGGGAAAATCGTCAGATGACTTCCCTCAAAAACTTCAACACCTTTTACCGGTTTTTGCTGACGTAAGCCTGCTCCGAACTGACTCCAAGCCCCAAAATTGGTTCCGATACAACTCCCATTGTTCTCTGGTGGCCGTTGAAAAAACTCTTGGGTTGAGAACAAGGCGGGCATGGTCTACTCCTTGCCGATGTTTATGCAGCTGCAAATGTATAAAGCCAATGATCCGTTCTTTTAACGGAACTTTGACCTTTACCAACCGAACATTCAATTGCCGAATGCCTTTGTTCGTTGTAACTAAAAATTTGCGTGGAATGGAAATCGTCCTTGTATATTCACCAGTGAGATAAAACAACAGCAAGGTCATAAGCATTATGATAGAGATAACTCGATGCAATATATTTTTTAGCACATACCTAGTGTCCCTAATATCTTCACCACTGCTTTCAGCACCCTCACTATTATCACCGGAATCATCAAGTAAACCAGCGCTTCTCTTTTGATCAATTGGATCAAAACCTTCGGTCAATTTGGCTATCAAGGGGAAGTCTGGTATTTCTGATTTTGATAACCCGCTGCCGATGTCAGAATCTTTGACTGATGCAGTTATGGCTACATCATTGAGACCTTTAATGTTGTAGTTGAGAACTTCATTTCTCATGTTGATATCATTGGCATCAACGTACATTGAGTGGAACAATGAGACATACGTGGAGTATGAAAATATGATCACCATAACGATTAGAAATATGCTGTATTTGAGTCGTAAACTCTGCTGCTGCATGTACTGTTGCCTTAAACTTTCCTCTAAAATCAACATGTTTTTAAAGATCTGAGCAGTAGCCGATGCATCTCCCTCTTTTTCACTTTGTTTTGTTTCCTCCCTACCTTTCCTCCTACTTCTAGAACCACTTCTAGAACCACTTCTAGAACCGCTTCTTGACCTACTACTTGATCGACTTCTAGATTGAGGAGTGCCTGGAATGGATTCTGATACGTCAGACAGGGCTCTGTAAACGACTCCATCATCAAAATGCTTGCCTTGCAAATTGTTCTCAACGGATTTTACGGGAGTTAAACCATCTGAGTTGCCTCCATTGATTGATTTGCGATTCACATACTTCGATATGGGAGATCCATATACATCAACATCACTATCCGATAGGAAGCTTCCACTGGCAGATCCTGAATCTAAGCTTCCACTACTGTTCACACTTCCATAAAAATCTGATCTTACTGATCTGTCTGATTTATCAGACACATCACTCGTCCTTCTGTATCTGAGCTTGTTAGAATGCTTGGGGAGACTTTGCTCACCTATCCCTTTCCTCGAACGTGAGTAGTATGAATCGGCGGAGGTTGTCAAGTTGAGGTTCAAATCCATATCTGATTCACTTTTCTGAGTTTCCATTTTAGTCATACTATCCCCATTTGTTGCCAGACCTTCTAAAGATTGTGTTTTGATTCTTCTTTCACTAGTAGAGCCAGCACTGGACTTCATTTGAGTGGAAACCCCTGATATCTGCGAAGGTGAAGTAGGAAAGATCGGTGTTGAAGCCGTGCCATCTTTCTTTACCACTGAATCAGATCCAAGTTTGTCGACTTCATTATTGATTTCACTCGTTGATGAAGGGTCTAAAGCAAAAAAGTCTATCCTATCATTGGTTGATGGAACAGACATGGGCAGTACAAGACCAGGCGAGTTAGGTGGGGACTGTAGATCTTCTATATCATCTATTTGGTCCTGGTCTATACTGATTCCTATACCGATGGGAACGGTATTTCTCCTTTGTTGGCTGTCCATGTTCTCTTTTTACGGTCACAAATTCTTCAATCTAAAGAATGTGTATAAACTTAACCTGACTGGTGGAATAACGTGTCAAAACCCCATAATTGCGGAACAGCTTATTGAGCTTTTCACTTCACCATCGCCCAAACAAAGGGGGGGAGGAATTTTGAAAAACGTAATGTTCGTAGGGATACATGATTTTGCGGGTATGCTCAATTGTTCCACACCACCGAAACATCACAGCATTGTTTCATAGATAACGGAACAATTATATAGTTAGAGTTGAAGATACTAATCAATGATTTCATATATGGATCTGGTCCAGCAATGTTTTTACTTGTCCACCGATTGGCACTGGGACAATACATATGAACGTATTTTGGAGACCCCTAGAAACTTACTGCAGTTTCCTATTCCAAATGGTGTGAAAATCACGGCGTCAAGTAGAAATACAGAGAACAACTACAGTTCCATTAACATTTCACAGGTTGATCGACTGGAAGGCTCACTGTCCTATTTAACGTCATCGGCTAATCTTGATGAGTACTATCAGCCATCCCGAACATTACCGATAAGCCGGGTTCTTCATGGCTATCGGGACATTTTGTCACAATTATCAAGTTCAAATGATCTGAAAAGAAGAAATAAGCCGTTTCTTTTATACGGTAAAATGTACTTCCCATCACAATTTTTGGAAGGTATGCTGATCAAACGATTTTCTCCGAACTATCAACTCATCGTGAAGTTTGTAAATACTCCAAAGTTGAATAAATTGACACAACCAACTTCGATCTTCACTTTTTATTTGCAAAGACAAACAGAGAATTGTGCACATGATTTTATTTATTCAACGAGAGAAGATTTGTTTGGATTTAGATGTCTTTACCATCTCGACTTTCTAGCATCCAACTCTCAAATAAATCCCATGAAGAAGTCCGATTCAAGTAGCCCAAAGCTAAAATCAAAATCAATCCAAAACCCTTCAAAACTTTCAGCAGGCTGTGAACTTTGGTATGCTGCAGGGAATGTAAGTCCCGGTATGAGTGTTGCTGCAAGGTATACAACATGTATTGACAGCATGCGTTACTTAGACAACCTTCCTACATACACTTCTGGCCTAGTTCATTCAACTTTGAATCCTTATCTTTCTGGACATCATAAACAAAATGGGAAGAAAGTATTAGGCTCACTCCCCTATGCTATTTCAAGTATCCATCCTCTTACATTTACGATTGCAGCAAATCCTCTCCTAGGTACATTTGAATCTACTTATGCAATCAAGAGCGATGCCCTATTTAAGGGTGACAACTATCATGGAAATAAAGGTATATCATATATGGGTAAAATGGGAATAGTATTAAGTTCTAAGTATCAATTTAATATGTATTCCTATGATTCTGATTTGGTTCTTGGGGCTCAAATTCTTAGGTCCAAGCTTACATTTATGAATACAAACGAGCCAGTACACAAACTTGAAGAAGAGATTCCCGGTAAGACTTTACACAAGTACCCTCCCAACACAAAACCATTTAATCCATATCAACTGGATCAGCAACATATAATTCACAAACTCTCTCATATCAGTCAGCATAATATTGTATATAAAGCTTCCGACGAAGAGTATGCGGAGAATAATGTTGCGGCAGCCGAGCCAAACCAAAGCCCAAAAAGTCACCGAAATCTGCCACTAGCATCGTTTTCCAATGATCTCACAAATATTGAACAAGAACAAAAAGAGGAGTACATATCAAGTCTAAAGGTAAGTGGAAGCATAACTAAACAAAATCTGCGAGTAGCCTGGGAAGGGAAATTCTACGAATGGTTTGTTAGCTCTGGTGCTTCTATTGATATGAGAGGTATTGGATCTGGGCCACGGGTATTAAAATATGGTATAGAGTTTGCTTATAATTCATAAACTTTAGCGTAATAAGTAATTACTATTTTTATACAATACAAGTCATGATGTACAATTTTCTCAGACTATTTGCTAATGCATATAGTGTTTTCAAAGGTATGGCTTCAGTAGAATGTAACTTTTCTACTTCCATCATTGCTTCATCTTAGTTAGTTGCGCCAAATCAGCAACATCAGTAGGCTTGATTGCTTTATTTATCTTGTCATCTGAATTACCCATCTGAATTACCACAAGAGTTTTCAGGTTTGCCAGTTTTCTTAAAAATCCCTCCCGTTATATTTTTCTCTATTGAAGTTGCTGCGCTTAGGATTGCACCATTAGCATCAGATGTAGCTACTGATTGTTGCTCGTTCGGCAATACTGGTAAACCATTTTGATTAGTTGATGTCGAATCCACTAATTTGTCTCTTGATTCTAATTTCAGGTAGTGATGTAACGAGTTTTCATCGTTCTTCGTCGATATATTGTTTTGTGTAATTGGCTTGGAACCTTGAGCTAAAGCTGCAAGCACTTTAGGCTCAATTTTGACATAATTAGAAGTATTGCCTACCACTTCAATCTTTGGTTTCAATGTTTTGTAAGAGTTTTGCTCGATATTTTCAGTTTTAGGCTCAGTAGTTTTATCAGTAAAGCCTGAATCCTCCGGTTGAAAGCTCTGATCTTTCTTTAGCTCTTTTTTAACTTCACTGTCTTCATCATCACTTGCGCTAACGTCAATTGGAATACTGTTGCCATCATAATAGTTGATCCTTTGTCTGGTTCGTCTTCTCCTATTTTTAGTATTGCCGTTGAGGATCTCTTTTTTCTCTTCTGGCACATCGATTACAATCAACTCATCCTTGACCTGCTTGGCGGTATCAGCAACCAGTTCCAAAGACAACGGCGTCTCAAATGCGTCAAAAGCACTTCCTGTTTGTTGAGCTGTTTCGCCTGCCTTTTCTTTGTTCTCTTTACCTTTGACCTCTTCAATTATTGCCTCTCCTTTTGATGTAAGTATATCCTCAACAGTCTTCAGTAGAATATCTTCGACCTTTTGTGCCATCATAGAGTTATCCAATTGTAGCTTATTGAATGCCAAATGTAAGATATTTTCCTCAATCGAACCTTTCGTAATTAGTCTAGTGACATAAACTTTTTCTGTTTGTCCAACTCTATGTGCACGGTCTTCTGCTTGCTTATCATCATGAGGGTTTAATGATTGATCAAATATGATCACATTTGTGGCACATACTAGATTGATGCCAAAACCACCAGCTTTAGTACTCAATAACATTACAGGAATGGTTTTGTCCTCGTAAAATTTGTCAATTATCGACTGCCGAGTTTCAACAGCTGTAGCACCATCTAACCTTAGAAATTTCCAGTTATGTAAGGAAAGCACCTTTTCAAGGATATCTAGCATTTGAGTGAATAAAGAAAACACCAACACTTTTTCACCACGCTCAATAATCTTAGTAAGCATGTCAACCAAAACTTTAACCTTTCCACTATCCTCGTATATCTTTTGCTTCAAAACGAACTTACCTAGTTCATTAGGATAATTGTGACAAAACTGTGCAATTTCAAAATCTGTCATAACCTGAAAATCCTCAAAGATATACTGTTGGTTAGCATCTGCATATGCCGGGTTTTTCATAATCAGTCTTGACATAACCCTTAACATAAGGTCCGTGTAATTTCTTCTGAATAAAAGTGGATGCATGCAAGCCTTTCTGAGCATCATTAAAAGATTACTACCTCTATTTATCAAAGGAGGAAGATTTTTGAGCTCTTTTTCATTCAAAGCTTTGCGTCTAGCCTTTTCTTGCCTCACGTCATCGATAGACTTTAACTCTTCATTGTAGATTCTTTTTTGTGAAGGAGTTAGCACACAATATTCAATAGAGGTATGCTTTTGAGGTAAATCCTTCATGACTTGTGCTTTAGTTCTGCGCAAGATAAACGGAGACATCATAACTTTGGCTTTATTGATAGCCTGCTCTGACATTAACGGGTTATATGCCTCACCTTCAATTTTATGATTTTCGGTTTTGGTGGTTGCTTTTTGGTCAAATAGCAGTTCGAGCTTTGAAAGCTTGGAATCAAAAATCTCAGGTAAAATAAAGTCAAGTAAGGAAATCAACTCTCTCAAATTATTTTGAAGCGGTGTTCCAGTGAGTAGTAAACGAAAGTTAGCTTTTAGTCTGGTCAACTTTTTATATCGATCACTAGTCGCATTTTTAAGCATATGACCCTCATCGTAGACAATTACGTTGAAATCAAGCATTTGCAAAAATGGAGCATCAATTTTACCAGTTGTCAAATTATAAGTTGTCACCACGACGTCATATTCATCCTCTACTAAAACAGATCTTAGCTCTTCACGCTCATCTAATGAACCATAATATGGAATAACTTTCAAAGATGGGGAAAACTTTTCGAATTCCCGTAACCAGTTTTCTAGCGTTGATGAAGGAACGACAATTAGATGCGGACCTAAATAACGTTTCTGCTTCAAATGAGATAAAAATGCAATGACCTGTGCAGTTTTACCCAAACCCATCTCATCTGCAAGAATGCAAGACAACTGCTTTTGAAAAAGCAGGTTTATCCAATTGATACCAACTTGTTGATAGTCCTTTAAAGATATGCCATCAGATAAAAGTTCAGGTTTCTTTTTGAAATAGCAAATTCTATCTCTGACTATAGAATTGTCAATTCCAGATCTATAAATCTTCTTTCTACCAGAAAAATTGTAATCATCATCATTTTCGGATCCGTCAACTTTGAATTTCTTTTTCAAAACAGACCTTTTGAGTATAGGCTCGTCAGTGTCGTCATCGCTACTGGAATTGTTCTCGTTACTTAATTCATCACCGTTTTCATCTCCTGATACTTCAACATTGGTGATAGATAACTCACCTGTCATATTTTCACCCTTTAGATTAACTCCCCATTTTTTGATTTCTTTAGTGATAGATCTACTATAGTCAAAGCATTGTTTCAATAGGGTGTCAATGGCACTATATGCCAATAATTTTTGACTTATTGTATCAACAAATCTTTCAATTGGTTTCTTGTGGGCTCTTGACGTTTTTTTGTCTGGCGTTAAGTCAAGAGTATAAATATCACTCAAAGTACGATATGGCCTACCCTTTACCACTATAGTGGCCTGTTCAGGTTTCATATTACTTAGATCAATAATATCTCTTATCTCCGCGTTATTGAATAGCTTGACAATCTTTTCATCCACATTTAGATCTGCATCTTCATCCACTTCAAATTCAGGAAGTGCAAAATCGTCATCTTCTATTACAACAGACCTCTTTTCAGCACGATTGGCACGAGCAATTTTAGTCTTCTTGGGTTTAACTGAAGTATTCAGTTTCTTAGGAGAATAATCGTCATCATCTTCGTATCCTCTTTTCGATCTTGTACGAGTTGGAGGAACTGTGATTTCCTCTAAGGATTCGTCGGAATCTACCAACTCAACTTCACTATCGTTCTCTTCTTCAATCCCGTTATCCAGTAAGTTTTCTTCGTAGTTTGCATTTTTGAGCCGAGCCTGTCTTGAGACGTATCTGTCTTTTATACTTTTGCTTGTTTTGTTCAAAAGAACCTTGGAAGAGACAATATCTTCCTCCTTCGCCTTTTTCCGGGCTAATTCTTGTTCCCGCTGGATGTGTTCCCTCTTTTTTTCTTCTATTGCTTTGGCTTTTTCTCTCAGTCTCTTATCCCTCTCAAATCTTGCTTGTTTCTCTTTGTCAAAAGCATTAAGACCGCTTCTTGAAACAGACCTGGTTGGGGAGGAGGACAAAATGAGCTTTCCACTTTTGCTTGACAGACTATCTAGACGATGAGATGTTGCTGATTTTATCGGTTTTTGCGATGGCTTGAAGTCATCGGATGATATCGACTTCAAATAGTGTATAGAATTTCGAAGTGTCTTTTGTGATTTCAATGCAGAAATTATTGTGGATGCAGGAAGTTTGGGAAAAACCCGCTTAAGCTCAAGATAATCAGTTTTAAAGTCAGAAGGCTGTGGTCTAAGACCGTTCTCTTCTTTAAATGCAAATTTTTCACGTAAACTAGGAAGCTTAGTAGTAATTTTTGCCGGAGGTGAAGAATCTAGCTCAGATGAGACCTTGCTTGATCTCTTTCTTTGAGGTGAAGAGTCGGGAACTTGAATATTGAAGTCATTGCCATCTGATTCACTTTGATCTCCAATCGCTATAAATGAATCGGAATCGGAATCTTTTTCTCTCTTTCGTCTTTCAGCAACGGATGTGGATTTGCGAGGTCCAGATTTTGAAGGCGGTAATGTGTTTGGAATACCAAACTCATTTTCATCCTCGAAATCGTGTTTATGGCCTGGATTCCTGAGGTTTGTTTCCAACACACTTATGGTGCTGGATTTGCCGTTCTCGTAGTTTGAGGCATTTGAGGCATTTGAAGCATTTGAAGCATTTGATGCGGATTCGGAGTCTGGGGACGAAGATAACAGATCAATGACCCCATTCACTGTATTCCTCAAGCTACGACCACTCATCTATTGGTTCAGTAGCACACTTGTGACAGTTTTGCTGACTGTAAAGAATTAAGCCCTAAAAACAAGATATTATCATTTGATGTCCAAATTCCGACATGAAAGTTGCAGAAGGAGTAGGAACGGGGATGCGATTTTCGTGTTACGCTGCAAAATTTTATTTACGTGTCTACAAAAATCCACATATTCGGAGGAAAATTCACGGTTTTTTAGCTATGAAAGCTTCAGAACAAGATGTTGATTGACCAGGTCTTGAGATGTATAAAGTATTATGTTGCGGTTCAAATGGATCGGGTCAGCTTGGAATTGGGCACGAAAGAGATCTTTGTGAATTGACTGAATGCTTCCAAAGTAGTCACCGTGTGCTCGACATTGCTTGTGGAAGCAACCATACGGTACTGCTTCTTGAGAGCGGTGAAGCATATACATGTGGTAGTAACGTAAGTGGCTTGACCGGCTTGCAAACTCCCACAGAAAATCTGGAAAAAAAATTTGTGCTGATTGGTGAACATGGAAAGAAATTCAAGAAGGTTGTGGCTGGATGGGACTTCTCCGTTCTTGTTGATTCTAACTATAAAGTCCAAATTTATGGGGATTTACGCTTGTGTGGAGGTCTAGGAAGAACTGTTCAAGAAGTGAAAACATTGACAGAAGTCTATCATTTGGCTAACGACGATGTTCTGGAGATGCATACTTCATTGCATGGTGTTATTGTCATCCACAATTCTGGGACAGTGATAGGGTGGGGAAACAATAAGAAGGGCCAGCTTTTTGGCGAATGTGAGACTTTAGGTATGGTGTACTCTCCGCTACCCGTTCGTTTTGACGACATTGATTACGAAGAAAAAGACCATTTAAGAATCGTCAGATGTGCCATGGGAAGAGATTACACTTTCTTTCATGTATTGAATACATTATCTCAGGCTGAACTTCTGATTATGAGAAGTAAGAACGATAGGTACAATATTTTACAGGGATTATGTGATTCACTTGGAGATGGAAATATTGAGGGTCATGGTAGCCGATCAAGATGGTTCAGAATCAAGAAAAGATTTCGTATACAGCGGCTGAAAAGCATGTGGAGCTCTGTACATGTAATGTATTCGGCAGATACAGAAGAAAATCACTTGATATTGAGGTCTTTTGGAAATAATGTTTTCGGCCAATTATTTCCCGGATTCTTGAAAGAATTAGCTGACTTCGATGTCGGGACTGAACATGGGATTTGTCTGGAGGAAAGTGGCAAGTATATATACAGTTGGGGATGGGGCGAACATGGTAACTGTGGGGTCCAGACGGATACAACTAAGGTCAATGAGATGTATTCCTGTGATGAAAATGAAACCATAGATTCTGCGATTGGTGGGTACGCAACTACTTGGATTGTAGTAAAGAGCTAGAATCCCTTCTTACAGTTATATAATAGGTAGTCAACGCAAGCTGTAAACTATCAAGTATCATCGGGATTAATCGATGAAAATGTCACGTAGGTACTTCCCCATATTCATCTATTCATACTGCACGGAAGGCAGCCACGAATGATGGAGAATATGTTCTAGGTGTGTCTATCTAGGGCTAAAGTATCAGGACTTGAACCACTGAAAATCTGAACAAGTACCTTCTTTTCTAGCCCGCCGATAGAAAAAGAGGGGGAAGTAAAAGAAATTGTAGGCGAAATAGCAGATTAAGGTATTGCAACAGGAGAAAAAAATGATGAAGACAGGAGAAAAAAGAACCCAGAGAATTTGTAGACCAATCTTCAGAGAAAATCAAATTTCTCGTCTTGGGCAGAGTCGTGTCCGGTGAAGGGTGCAGGCTGAAAGGGTTTTGCTGCAGGGTCTCACTAAGAGGGTTTTATATTCTTGCACACATATAGTAGGCAAGCTGTTGCAGACGAAACAATACAAATGGAGATTGACCAACTTGTAACAGCAACACAAGCATCTGAAGTGGTTGAAGCCGCAGACTCCAAACCGCCTCACGAACAATATGTCCCTGACGAGAGTCCAATGACTGAACAAGAACAGCAGCAGGAACAGCAGCAAGAAAAAGAGGGCGTCGATCCAATCAAAACTTCGTTGCATCTCACTGGTGTTGACGACTTATCCACCCAACAAATTAAGAAGTACCTGGATTACCACATAAAACCCAACTACAGCTTTACAACTCGTAAACAGTATGCTTACTTAGAGTATCGGTTAGATTGGATCAATGATTCGGAAATTAACATCGTGTTTGATTATAACTTGAGCAATTACAGTGGCAGAAGAGCAAGGAAAAATCACCTCAAAAACAATGGTGTGGATTTATTGGAAGAAATCAAAGGATTTGCAAAGAAGGAAGCCCAACCGCAGATCACTGAAAGAGATGCTGATGAGGAAATGAAGGAAACGTCAAAAGGACAAGAAGATTCAGAAACTGACACTGGAAATGACACATTGCAAGGTTTAGAAAACGAGTCGATCAGAGGCGCAGCGGAAGCTTTGTTGTTATTGACAGACTTCGAGGACATCCGTCAAGAGCATGGCGAGTTTGCAGCGTTGGGTATTGAAGACCAATTCAAAGCCGTTGACCAAGCTCCTAAGCTACAAGACAGAAAGTGTTGGGACCTAGTTCTTTCCAAAAATGGGACAGTAATCAAAACCAGAGATGCTAAAAAGTTTTACAACGTGTTTGAGCGTGTGGTGCAAGGAAAAGCTGATCCGGAGGAGGGCCAGCAAAATGAAGAAACGGTAGCAGGATCGACCGAGGAAGAAGGAGCCGAAGTATTCCCTGAAGACACTAAAATAATCAAGCTGGAGGTCAGATACAGTACCGAACTGGACAAGAAGGTGGAAAACGCCAGAGTCTTTTCCAGATACTATTTGCTGCATGGAGAGCCAGACAAAATAGAACGTCTACCCTCTGCAAAAGAGCGCTTTAACGCAGCATACCCCGATGCTGCACGCTACGATCGTGACTTGATCACTGCCGCCGAGCCCGAAACACAGGGTCTCTTTGGATACGATGGTGACCGTGACGAAAGAGAAATCATCGAACCGAGATACCGTGAGAGGGAGCACCACAGAGGGGGAATCAATGGCAGATGGAGCAGTGACCGGTTTCAAGCTCCAGATCATGGTGGCCGCCATAACCACTCTCGTATCAGCAAAGGTGGACCCCGTCGTGACCGTAGACGTGCTGGCCGTGGTAATAGTGGCGCTCACGGCAGGGACCAGCTGGAAGGCGACCTATTCCCTGACTTTGCCCAAAGACGCCAGCAATAGCCAAAAATTGACCGCCTGACCGATTATCCACCCGTGAACAGCGTGTCTATCTACCTCTCCTTCTGTAAGACAAGAACCTTGTAATATTGTAACACTGTACCACAACATGTATCTGAAAAAAGTGTAGTGGAAAACGTGCCTGCCAGCGTTACCCGGTCGGGGGAAGGGCGCACGGAGGGCAAGTGCTCAGCGCCAGAGAGTGAGGAAGACAGAGAAGGAGCTGAGTACGGTGGAGACAAGGCCACAAGAGAAACACGAGCACAAGAGTGGAATAGGGAAGGAGTAGGAAAGGGAAAGACTGTGAGACAACCTGAAGAGTCTTGCAGACCTAAAGATCCCACAGGAACTATGGCGGACGAAGAGGCTCAGAAACATCAGCGGTCTGCGTTGATTGACGATGCTGCTGCACTTTCTGAAGACGAGCACGATCAAGAGGGAGAAGTCTCAAGCTCACAGAAGCAACTGGTAGACTCTTCCGAAGACGAAGACGATGATGATGATGACGAAGATGAAATCAGAAAGGTACATGAAGGTTTCATTGTCGATGACGAAGAAGAAGAAGACGACGACGAAGATACGTCGGCAAAGAAGCGTCGTAAGAGACATAGAGACCACAATTCCAAGGCTAAGATCGATGATGAACTCGATGAAGATGACTTGGAGCTTCTCAGAGAAAATGCTGGAGAGTTACCATCTTCCATAGCTGAAAAGAGCAAGTTCAAGAGGCTCAAAAGGGGTGGAGACGAAGCAAGTGAGGAGCAGTCCAACAACGGCTTGACAAACATGTTTTCAGATGACGAGGCCGACGAAGCAATTACTACCAAAGGGCATTCGAGAAACAGAGGCCTTATCTCCAGGGATAACAGAGATGGGGGATTACATGACGAGAACGAAGAAAACAATGTTGACGACGAAGAGGACGACGACTTAATGGATGCTGCAAAGGAAAGACAGCAGAGAATAGCCAATCAGAACTTGGTAGGCGAGTTCGACGATTTCATTGAAGATGACGAATTTTCAGAAGAAGACGAAGATAGGGATGAAAAATTGGCCCGTATGAGATCGGCCAGAGCTAAGCAGTCACAATTTGCACAACAAAGTAAGATCGATCAAGACAAGTTGGACGAGTTGTACGAAATCTTCGGTGATGGTGAAGAATATGCTTGGGCATTGGAAGCCGAGGAAGTCGAAGATGATGACATGAACAATGATGATAACGATGACAATGAAGAAAAACAATACGATGATGAAGGAAATCTAGTTCCAAAATCAAAGTCTGAAACTCAAGCTCTGAAAAATATCTTCGAATATGAAGAGTTGAAAGAACATTTGTTAACGGATAAAGATCAAGTTATCAGAACAACAGACATACCCGAACGTTACCAAGTCTTGAGAGATGGTATCAGTGAATATAATCTTAACGACGCAGATTTTGCAGAAAAGCAAAAATGGATTGCTTCGACTTTGTTCAACGAGAAGGCAGCTCAATTTGAAGATGAATCAAGCAAACGTTTAATAGAGCCATTCAAAGCTTCCGTTGCAAAAATCGTAGAGTTTATTTCTAGGGACAACTTGGAAGTACCAACCATTTGGAATTCAAGGAAGGACTACACATTATTCACCTCGCATGACGAAAGTGGTCAAATCAACGTTGAAAAATTATTGAACGAAAACGATTTGTGGAGAATTGTACGCCTGGATATTGATTATCATGCAATTTACGATAAACGAAAAACGATTACAAAGTTTTTCCAATCTCTTGACACTGTCGACTTGGTTTACGACGAGTGTATCAGCTCTGCCGACACCATCACCGAGTTACAGGATTTGTATGACTATTTACAATTCACTTACAGCTTAGAATTGAAGAAGATCCAAGAAAGTAATGGCGAATCTCCCGCTAGCTATGAAAACTCTGATGATAAAAGGAAAAAAACACATTCTAGATTCAAGCTTTACGAAAGAGTTAAAAATGATGCAATCTATAATGTCGTCAAAGAGATTGGTATTGATGCAGAAAAATTCGGTGAAAATGTGATCTCTAATTCCAAAATATATTTAACTGACGATAACGAGAAATCCCCTTTCGAGTTAGTTGTGCAGTATTTGCCAGAATCCTATTTCGCAACTACGGATGGTGCAATGAATGCAATTAAACAAATGTTTTCTCAACAATTGGTTCACAACCCAAAATTACGTTCTCATTTGCGTTCCACTTTTGAACAATTTTCAAACATTGATATCGAATTGACAGAAAAAGGCCGTACAAAGATTCATGACAGTTCGCCCTATGCTGATTTTAAATATGCAATGAACAGAAATCCGGATTCATTCTACTACAGTCCTGATGTGTTTTTACGTATGCTGGAAGCCGAATCTCTCGGCTATGTGATCATCAAAATTGGTTTGAAGACTTCACTTTTGAATTTTGTTGACCATCTTTTTACTTTCATGTCGTCGGATGGCGCTTCCGAGGCATCGACTGCTTGGAATAAATTAAGGCGTGAATGTTTAGATATTGCGATCAAAAAGTTAATTCCAAATATTATCATGACCGTTAAGGAAAAAATTAGCACCACTTGCGAACGTTTATTATATTTCCAAGTTAGGGACAGTTTCATTAACAAGGTCGATCAAGCTCCATATATACCATTCCCAAACCGTAAAGGTATGGTCTCGCGTGTTCTTGCATTAACAAATGGTGAAGGTAAAAGAGACTCTGCAATTATTGCAATTGCAATGGATTTCGATGGTACAATTTCCCAGCATGTCAAGTTTGATGAAAGTATGAGAGATCCCGAATTTGAGAGAAAGTTATTGAACTTGATAGATAGATTCAAGCCAGAAGTTGTTGCCGTTTCTGGTTATAACGTAAGTTGTGCTCCATTAAAAAAGAGAGTCGAAGAAATTGTTAAAACAAATAACAAAACTACAGTAGCTGAAGAAGATGACTATAACTCGGATGCTAAAGATGCGGATAATGAGGTTGAACTACCTGTCATTTATGTTAATAACGAGACTGCTCGTATGTTTGAATACTCGGATCGTGCCAATGAAGAATTCAGTGACAAACCTGTCGTTGCTAAGTTTTGCATTGCTATTGCTCGTTATACTCAAAACCCGCTCTTGGAATATGTTTCTCTCGGCGAAACGATCACTTCCATTCAAATACATAAGCATCAAAACCTATTACCAGAACATAAGTTAAGGGAAGCAATTGATTCGATATTAGTTGATATTACCTGTCTTGTTGGTATCAAAATAAATGAAGCTGTTCGTATGAATTACTATGCACAGGCTTTACAGTACATTGCTGGTCTTGGTCCAAGAAAGGCGAACAGTTTGATCAAAGGTATTGAATCAAATGGTGGTGCTTTAATCAGAAGAGATGATTTGATCTTGAAGCAGTTGGTTACTAAAACAGTATTCATGAATTGCGCACCCTTTATTGAAATTCCAGTTCCTGATAGATTTGACAAGGACGTTGAGCTGTTGGATGCCACACGTATACACCCTGAAGATTATGACTTGGCACGTAAGATGGCAAGTGATGCTCTTGATCTCGAAGAAGAAGACCGTGCAGAGATTGAAGCCGACAATGGGAGTATAATTGGTAAATTATACGATGAAGGTGTTGAGAGATTAGATGATTTACTATTGGAAGGTTATGCTAATCAATTAGAGGAGCACGGTCATCGCAAAAGGGCAACATTAGAGACGATCAAAGAGGAGTTACAAAACAATTACGAAGAATTGAGAAAGAACTTCCATTTACTCACAGATTTTGAGGTTTTCGAAATGTTAACCAATGAGACAAGAGAATCGTTTGATCGTGGTGTCATTGTACCAGTGATTGTTCAAAAAGTTGACAATAGGTATTTGCTTTGTGTGACACAAAATGGTATCTTAGGAAATGTTGCGAGAGCCAGTGCAGTTCCCTATGGTGATGCGACGAACCTGCTGATGAAATACAACGTGGGACAAGCTGTTCAAGCAGTAGTTAAAAGTGTTGAATATGGTGATTTCAAAGCTGAGTTTTCATTATTGAAAGAGGATATCGCACGCGCCAAGACTGTCAAGAAAGGTGATCGTTACAAAGACATCTGGAATTTCGAAGCTGAAGCCAGGGATGTTAAGAGAGAACGGGACATTGAATCTAGAGAAAATAGAGGAAGCAAGCGTATACTAAAGCATCCATTTTTCAGAAACTTTGATGCACGTCAAGCCGAAGATTACTTGGCATCCAGAGATAATGGTGAATTCGTCATCAGGCCATCCACTAAAGGCAATGATCACTTGACTATCACTTGGAAGGTGGACAACCAATTATTTCAGCATATTGATATTGTTGAACACGATAAGCCAAATGAGTATTCCCTTGGTAGAATCTTGCAAGTTGGAGAGTACAAATATCATGATTTGGATGAATTGATTGTTTCACACATCAACGAACTACACAGCAAGGTTGAATCTATGAAGAATCACGAGAAGTTCAGAAATGAGCCTGTCAACGACGCTCGTGACTGGCTTATTAGATACTCTAAGGCAAACAAGAACAGAGCATGCTATTGTTTCTGCTTCAATCGTAAGGCACCTGGATGGTTTTTCTTGTTGTTCAAGTTAAACGACAGCAGTGACAAGACCTACACCTGGAATGTGAAGGTTCTACCTAACGGTTATATGCTACACAAAAACTCTTATCCGGATATGGTACATTTGTGCAATGGTTTCAAGAAATTGCTTCAAAACCAAATGCAGAACCCAGCATCACACTCCCAATCTCATTCCTCACAGCCTATTCCATCCCACGTGAACGGATATCGTGGCGGGTACGCTAACAACTACGGTGGCTACGGTGGCTATGGCTACTAGAGAAACAAAACTTTGTAATTTAAGACCTTTTGTAAGTACTTGATAACTAAAATACTATATAACGTTAACTATCATATTATGTCATGTTCTCTTTTTCAGAGAACATGAAACAGAAAAAACGCGGGAGCTATTGTGAGAAGTTGAGCTTTCTTGATGAACACAGAATTATCCCGGTTACTGTTTGGGAAGGAAAGGAATACTAAGCAATCAGGAAAAGGATCTAGAGGTCCACAGGCGCCTGGAACAACAGCTCTAATAATGAAAACGTTGCACAAAGTTGTATGGTTTGTGACAGCTCTTAGCATTGTCTTGAACCTATACATTTACACGTATCCATCATTGGATTCGAAGAAATGCTACTGGTCTCATGAATATCGGGACTTAAAGGGATTAAGTGCTTGGGAAAAGACAATTGTTGAGGTACCATATTTTGGAGATTTGTATAAGCAGTATTTTGTGCCAGATCATGCCAAAAGCGTGAATATGCAGCCTCGAGATATCCGGATGATGGCTGTTGGTGACCCTCAGCTTAACGGTAATTGGCCAACAACTTCTTACATTAAAAGGCTAGACAACTTTGGTAACGATTATTATCTGAGGCACGTTTACGAGACGATGAAAAAAAGACTAGATCCATCTTTCGTTGCCATGATGGGCGATTTGGTCTCTTCACAATGGACTGGTGATTCAGAGTTTTTCAACAGGACGAGAAGAATTGTCTCACGTTCATTCCCTCGTCCAGCAGAACAATGCTCGGCTGAGCTTGACATTATCAACAAACATGAGGATATCGACTGGTGGGCTTATTTGCACAATTTCAAAGATAATCTTAAAGACGATGTCTTTAAACAAAAGGAATTTTATGAATTCAAGGACGTTTATGACTGGTACAACGGTACTTTCATTGATCCCGTAACCGGTTCTAACACGGAGCCTTTATTTTTGAATGTGACTGGTAATCATGACATTGGTTATGGCGATACAACGTACCAGCATATGGCTAGGTGGAAAGCATTATTTGGAAAGGTGAATTACTGGATCGAATATGACAACGATACTGATCATCCGTGGAGAATTGTCATGCTAAATTCATTGGCTCTTGATGGACCAATGCTAGAGCCTGTGCTCAAGACTTACACGTGGCAGTTTCTTGAGGCATTAGAAAGCACCCACTACAAGGGATCCACCATTTTGCTCACACATGTTCCAATGTACAAAAGAGCTGGGTTGTGCAAGGATGGTCCAAATTTCGAATATTACACTGCTAGTGGTTGCCATGGATGTTCTCCAAACAGAGTTGGGCTTTTGAAAAGTCAAAACCATTTATCTCAGGAAACCTCGAGAAAGGTTCTTGATATTGTTTTCAGTGAGGGTGCTGGTGGTATTATCCTTACTGGCCATGATCATTACGGATGTGACAATTATTACAGTTTTGTGAACAAGGAAAAGGGGTGGATAGCAGACAAAAACATAACGAGTGATAAGTGGATTCGAGAAGTAACTGTTAGATCAATCATGGGCGATTTTGACGGTACCATGGGGATAATGACCGGTCATTTCAATCAAAACCAAAAGAAATGGGAATTTGATTATACCCAGTGTAAATTTGTTGTGCAGCATGTGTGGTGGGCAGCTCGTATCACAGCATTATTAGCAGCCTTGTTACAGTCTCTTACCTTTTTATTTCAATGAAGGAGAGAAAGAAGAAAAAGAGAGCTTCAATGATGAATTTTAGCTAATCATTTTTTCTCCTGTTGTTATTATGATGACTCTTGCTATAAATTTTTATAAAGCGGCGCATATACTCAAAAGTCGGCATTTATTCCGAGTAAAATGTAGAAGGAAGGGCGGGTGGATATAACATTTCTCTCCAGAAATGGTACAAGATAATTAAAGAAAATTCAAACACGAAAGAGCTAAAATGTGATAATCTCAGCCAGTAAAATTTATCACCTCAGAAGCTTAAAATAAAAGAATAAAAAAGGCCTATGGAAGATCCTCATATGGCATCTTGAAGTGTGGTGGAGGGTATGGAGGGTTGTTGACGCACTCCATCTCATCGTAGCACTTACGGAAATACTCTTCAATTTCCATACACTTTCCAACAAATGCTTCTTGATTGAAGCCTTTGCCAGCTTCGTAGTCTTCCACTACTCTTTCCCTAACGTATTTCAAATGAGCTTCCAGTCTCCGGAATTTGTAGTCAACCCAATCCCTGTAGAAAAGATCAAACCGTGCTCTTGGGAGAACCGACGGTTTAGTCGATGTAAGTGCGGTATTATCGAGCTTGTCGGCACCAGCTGCAGCGTAGCCATTAACAAACGTGATTCTGTTATGGTTGGTCACTGGCTTAGAGGCTAAATGCTTTAGGACTCTACCCTGAATCATTGTCGCATAGCCGATCTTAGGTTCAGGAACTCTGACGGTTTTCTCGTTACCTGTCAGAATAGTAGTCTGTCCACCGACTGCTTCGTCTGGAAGATCCATCATGACGACTAATGCAACAGCCGTGGAATCATAGTGAAGACCAAGAGAGGAAGGGATTTCATCTCCATCTCCAGCGTCTTGTTTTGCGAGCATCTCTTTGATTTCAGACTCGCTTTGCGGATAAGCCTTTGACTCCTCATCATCCATTGTTGCCAAGCTGACATTCAAGTGTGCGGTTTCAGAGTTGTAGATAGGTGCCAATGGGGTTCCAAAAAAGGTGGACACAATTTCAGCCACTTCCGGAGAATGCACAACAGCCTTGGTGAATGGAGCATCCTCAGCTGCATGCCCGCCAATGTGAAAGTCCAATCGGGTGGCATTTGTAGCAAGGTTTGGCAATCTGGCGTATTTGTCGATAATATGAGACTGCATTGCTTCGTAAATGATCATGTTGACTGCTTCTTCACTGAGTAGAGGGAAAGGGTAAGCGGCACCAAAATCTGACACTCTAGGGACATGAGTTTTGTTGATATTGAGCTCTGATAAGGTGAAAGTTTTCGTAGTGTCGTAGGACTTTGGGTCGAAGATGATATGTTTAGAAGGATCGAACGTCACTGTTGGATCAAAGCCCGGAGTGCTGGTAATTCTATCTAGCACTCTCTGGATCTCGTTCTTCCTCGTCTTTTCCGGAATAGCATGTGTTGGAGCGAAATCTTTGTATGACTCAACGAGGCCGTTGGAGCCGATCACTGTTGGGTATGGGTATTGCGAGGTGAGGACGGTCATTTTGTGCGTGTGCGTGGGCTTCGAAATACGGTGTCACAAAAACAAGAAGAAAAGCTATCGGTAGAAGAGCAATAAACCTGCCGACTAACTCCACTTACCCTCCAGTCCAGTGGAAATTACGAACTTTTATGTTCCTCCACCCCGACGTCCGTCAGAGATAACGACAGCCCCCCGAGGAAGACCGTCTGGCATTGGGATGTCCCAATCTGGCGATAGTTCCGCGACCGCGATATGCCGAAAGCCTCGACTGATAAGAAACGATAGGGCGCCGTCCAAGGGACAAAACGACAAAACGACATTGCTGAAATACAGATAGATATGTATATAGGTATTTGTGTGGGTAGGCATGTTTGTAGTTATAGATACGAGGGCGGAACAGCTATAGGCGCCGGGTGGCTCACGGGCGAGGTGACTCATGCTCCAGAAGAGCCGAACTCACGAGCCCATTCCTCAAACTTCTCCAACCCCTCCTTGTTTACACTCGGACGAATGTTCTTCATACTGCGTTCAAAGTCGCCCAAACAGAGGGGCCTGATCTCGACCTCTTTGAGATTAAGCATCTTCGAACCTAGTTCACGGATAGGCCAGATGGCGGCGTCCTTGGCCAACGACGTAATGTCACTTCCACTGTAACCCTCGGTCAACTCGACCAACTGTTGCATGTCCTCTTCAGTCAGCGAGTTGGGTGTGTTCATCAACAGTTTAGTGAAATGGGCTAGCCTAGTCTCCGGCTCGGGAAGCGGGATGTATTGCCGACGCACAAATCTTCTCCTGGCAGCCTCATCGACAGCCCAGGGGAGATTTGTAGCAGCCAAGACCAAAACCCTGGAGGGTGGGTCGTTGTCGTCATCCACTCTACCTGCGGCAGCCTTGGAAAGATCTGACCATTGCACCAAGAACTCATTCTTCAAACGTCTACTTGTATCGTCATCACCGTCCCCGGATCGCTTTCCCAAAAGAGAATCGATTTCATCCACAAAGATAATGGATGGAGCTTTTGCCTTGGCGACTTGGAATAGAGCACGCACAAGCTTTTCACTCTCACCGTACCACTTGGACGTCAATGAGGAAGACTGGATGCTGAAAAAGGTAGAGTTTGACTCTGTTGCTGCTGCCCTCGCAAGCATGGTCTTACCGGTACCCGGCGGTCCAAATAAAAGCATACCGCTGACAGGTTCACGTAAACCTCGGAAAAGATCTGGTCTCAAGAACGGATAAACCACGGTTTCCATAAGCGTCTCATTTGCTTGCTCAAGACCCGCAATATCACTCCAGAAAACCTTATCTTGATCCCTACTGCTTTCGATAAGGATGTTTTTCGCAAATTTCAAATCGACCCCCTTGATTTTCTTCAAAATCTTCTCATCTTCGTCTTCTTCCAAATTTTCTGCGGCCTCTTCGTCTGCCTTCATCTCATCGCCGGCAGCAACGGGCACTTTCGGATTCTTGATGGCTCTTGTAGGAGACTGTAGTGATGATTCGGAGGCCACTGGTGAATATGAGGTAGAAGAAGGAGGGTTTGGAGAGATGTCATATTGCGGAGACCTGGACCTATGAGCTCTATGTTGACGTGTGGCATCCAATCTATTGGTGCTACTGCTATTGCTGTTGTTGGAAAGCTCTGGTCTATTTGGATATTTCACAGCAGCAGAAGCCTTCAATGCCGCTCTGGCCCTGTCGGAGGGGGTTTTCTTATTTATATTGTTGGTGTTGACTGTAGCGACGGTAGTACTGCTGAATTCGGCAAACTCCCCGGCAGGCGAAGTCCCAGCAGATACGCTGTTGGACTGGTATTCGTTGTTGTTGACACTCCCATTGCTGTAGCTGTTAGAAGCATAGTTTGAATCGGGGGCCAGGATATTGGAGTTGCTGTTGCTGTTGTTCACGTTGAGGGAATTGGAAGGGGCCCACATCAAATTGGCGGCGTGTTTTGCTGTCGGAAGGGAGTTGGAAGCGGACGACACGGTGGACGGAGACGGCGCACCGGACTGTTTCGACACGGACGTGGCGGAGGGTGTTGAAGAGTAGGATGTCAGCCCCCCAGGGCGGAGAGATTTGGGCATCTTGGAGCCCGGTTTCCGGGAGCTCATCGTGTGGGGAATGCTTGTCCGCAACGTCGGAACTGCGTTACCGTAATGCTGCTGCTGCTGCTGCTGCTGCTGTAGTTGTTGTTGGTGCTGTGATTGCTGCTGCTGCTGCTGTAGGTGTCTCTCCATGGTTTTTGCCGACGCGTAGCAGTTTGACTCGATCTCTGCTCTCAGCTTGTTAAGCTCATCTAGGATTATCTTCTCGTCCGTGGAGAGATGCACGTTTGCCGTCTCCTCGTTGAGCTTCTCGACTTGTTCGTCCGCAAACGAGTTGAGGTCTGTCCAGCTGATCAACGCATGCTTGAAGTGCCCATTCTGCTCCATGCTAAGGGCCGCCCAGTTCGAGTTCGTTATCGATTTGTAGAGCTCCTGCATGCGTTCGAGCCTCTCCTTCTTGTCATGTTTCTTGCTTATGAAGCCCATGATCGCAGTCTGTCTGTTTCTTCGGGTCTATCTGAGCTTATCTCTGTTCCGCTCTTTACCGGCTGTAAGGGCGTTTGCACAAACGGTCTACTTGCCAAGGCAGGACGTGTCGTGGGTATACTCTGGCAGAAGACAGCTACGGGGTGGATCTGCCGGAGATCAGCAGCAAATGCGGTTTTTGTGGTGGACTAAGATGTCTGTCTTTGTTCTTTGTTGTCGTTTCCGTGCACATAGTGGTGATGCGAAAAAGCGACGGCGACGTGCCCGGGAGGGGAGGGACGGGAAGAGAAGGGGGGAGGGGGGCGCCGACCTGCTGTTCGGACAGGTCACAAAGGCATGTGCACGACAACGACGATGTTGATGGTGTCGATGGTGTCGACGACTACACAATGGTCGGCCCGCCGCTGCTGCTGCTACAATGGGGCTACGTCCCGGAAAAGCACAGGATCCAGATCTTGGCCCTGAACTCGGCCCGGAACTCGGCACGGGTGCCACCTCCGGCCGAAGCTGCGGCTGCTGATGCGGATTGCCAGAGATACACCCTAGCCGCTGACTCGTACGTGCTACAACAGGACGAAAGCCACCGACAATAGGAAAACGCAGGCAAGGCTCAGGCGCAAAGCAGGGGGGACGGAAAACGGCCTCCTTTTATACTCGCGAGACGGATGAAGAATAAGGTTGAGCCCAGCTCGGAAGGCCGGAAGTTGAAAGGCGTATTAGAATTAGTATTATTATTAACAATGCTTCATATACAGTCTAATGGCCAGGTAGTCATAAAGAAAGGCAGATGTGCTAGACGTTGAACACCTTCTTGATTTTGCGGCCAAAGCCAAACCCGAACTTGGCGCCGTCGGAGTTGGCTCGAGGAGAGGCGGCAGCAGCGGTGGCAGCAGGAGCAGTGGCCGTTCTGGAAGAGGAGAAAGAAGTTGGAGCAGTTGCTGCGGCAGTTGGAGACGTTTTTTCCTGCTGTCTGGTGTTCACGGGCTTGCCGTCGCTCTTCTCGTAAGAGTAAGAGTACGCTCCGGACGTTGTGGTGTTTGCGGCGCCGGCGCTGCTGCTTTGGCTGGCGTCATGATTGTCATGATCGAGTCTGCGCTTGGCCTTCTCCTCGGCGAGACCACTTCTCATCTCGTTTCTGGCCTTCATGTGGGCTTCTCGCTTCAGATCGTGGGCCTTCATCTCGTTGGCCTCCTTCATCAGCCGCTCAAAAACCTGCTGGTCCTCCTCCTCGGACGGATCCCTCTTGGCAGTGGCAAACATGCGGCCCATCTCGATGAGGATCTCGGCACGCAGCTTGCGCTTGTCGCCGCTAATCTCCTTGTCGTTCAGCAACATGTCGCACACCCCGTATAAGGTCTGCTGGATCTCGAACTTCGAAGACGCCCACGCAACGGAGATAAACTTACCCGTGACCGCCTGCTCGTACTGCGCCCGCTTGTAAGGGTCCATATCCTCCAGGCTGACCCCTTCGAGCTGCTGCATGGCCTCCAGAGTGTTCTGCGCCTCAGTGGCAGACGAGAGCATATCCATCATTCCACGGACAGTGTCCTTGCTCTGCTTGAAGTTCGAGCTTATCTTGTGGAAGCCTCCCGTGAACTGCTTTTTTGACTTGAGGTACGATGTGGCCTTGAAGATGTAGATCTTCCCGATCAAGTGGCAAATGTCTAGGCCGAAAGACTCGAGCTTCAAATCCTCGATATCGTCACTGATCTTCTTCTCGAAGATCTGCCAGTCCTTTCCTCCTTTATCCAAGTGGCCGCCCTTCACGCTCTCAAGCAACGGGTCCATCTTGGCCTTCAACTTCTCCGCCAACTCTTTTACCTTCTTCTCTTCCTCCTCTCTCTGCTTCTTGATAGTCTCCGCATCAATCCCCTGCTTTTTCTTCTCCTTAGTAGCCGTCTTACTCTCCTCGTTCAAGTCCGAAAACGTCTTCTTGCTTCCGTCGTGCAGAGTGACATGCGTCGAACTGCTTGCACCGCCAGCACCGCCTTCGGCACTGACATCGCCGTTACCTGCACCCTCTTTCCCCTCTTTCTCATCCTCGTCGGCCTGCTCCTCTGCCTCAAACATCATCTGGATGAAGTTCAACTCCCCAATGTAGTCCTTCGACGCTTCACCACCAAAAATCATGCTGAAAAACTCCTTAGGGTCGATGTCCTGAGACGCTCCATTTCCCTGCTGGTTCAACTCCTCCTTTCCAACCTCGTCGTAGATGGTTCTCTTTTGTGGATCACTCAACACCTGGTATGCCTCTGCAATCTCCTGGAACTTCTCCTCTGCTTCTGGATTGTCTGGATTCTTGTCTGGATGCCATTTGAGGGCCGCCTTTCTGTACCCTTTCTTAATTTCAATTTCGGACGCCTCTGGCGAAACGCCCAGAAGGTCATAGTACTCAGTGTCTTTCACCATCGCCCCGTATACGTGGTCTACAGCGGTTTCTCTATTGGATCCTTCTCCCTTCCTATGCCTTCCCTCTCTTTTCCCGCATATGTGAGCTATCTCTCCAACCGTCCAGCATGTCTTCTTCTTCTCTTTCCCTCTCCTTCCGTCTCCGCCAACGCCCGCGCCGCCGCCTCCTTTTCTCCATCGAAAAGGTCTGTTGATCTTTCTGCTGTCGTTTTGCTTTCCTGGAAAGAGCCTGATTACGCAGAAAAGAGCGGGCCATGACGGAAAAGAGACCCTATAGGAGCTAGATTGAAACTCCCACACAATGACGCTACCTTTAGATAAGGACATAATAGTCAACGTGCTGCGGGAAACATGTCTATCGGCAACGTTGCAACTTGCAAATTCGCTCTCCACGACGCAGGCGTCCTCGGACAACGACTCCGCATTTGCAAATCTTCAATCGCCGGCGCTTTTTGGACGTTTGTATAGAGAAGGGGACATCCACACGAAGTTGGACATACAGGCGAATTTTCCGCTTCTTGCAAAACTCCCCAACGGATCTCCGCCGATTAGGTTTGACGGGGTTTCCGAAAACATGTCTCGGAGAAACAAAAATGAATCAACTACGCGTGAGAACATTCTCACAGAAGAGTCCAACGACGACGACGACGAATCGGATGGAGAGGATGAAGATGACGATGACGACGACGATGACGACGATATTGATGAAGATGGTGAAGAAGACGACGAAACCGACGAAGAAGAAAGCATTGTTGAGAATGGCGGCAATGCGAATACAAAGTCTCTCAGATCGAGCGATTCGATCCTCAACGAAGCCTCAGGGTTGGTTGGCAACAGGCAACGGAATACATCCTCAGCAAGCTCTATGTCTTCAATTGCTCCCTTCAGACGTCGGCGACGCCCGCTACCTTCCGCTAATCACCATAGACACCCATCTTCTGCTATAAGTGAATCAACCATAACTGAAACCGAAGACGAATCAAACTTCTCACTACCGACGCAAAGCGATCTCCGGCAAACTCAGAAACAACGACGCGTTCCACAAGAAGCAAACCATCTGAACTCT
Organism: Pichia sp. NRRL Y-27259; assembly: GCA_030563085.1. Taxonomy (NCBI): domain Eukaryota; kingdom Fungi; phylum Ascomycota; class Pichiomycetes; order Pichiales; family Pichiaceae; genus Pichia; species Pichia sp. NRRL Y-27259. Next base: position 11,075 of record JAKUBB010000056.1, on the reverse strand, counting down.
TCATTGGCATCACCACCCTCTCTTCAAGGCAAGCTTACACCGATACCACGACCGGATTTGGGTGATCGATCAGTCTCGATGAACACACTTGAATCGAAATCCGAACTCGATCCTCTTCTGAATACCCCTGTATCTGCAAAAACATCGTCCAAAGTGTCAATTTCAGCATCGACTTCTAAAACAGAACCTTCATTAAGCTCGAAAAAGCAGACCAAGGGTTTACGATCCTTAGGTAGGTTCATTCGCCCTAAACAAATTGCTTCTACTTTCTCACACCATTCAGCATCAAACTCAAATACAAACAACTCGGTTTTCAGTTCAGATGGCTCGGAAGAAGAACCACATAACAACTCAGACTCAGGTTTGAATGATAAGACCCTAGATCAAGCGCAAAAACAAGAGCCGAGTATGATAGAAAGAAATGATAACATTGGCACTGAAAAGCTCGAAGGAGCATCGGAATCGTACTCTGTGCCTGCATCAAAAGTAGAACCAGTGCCGGAAACTGCATCAGCTTATGCAGTATCTTCACAACTTGACTCTAACAAGGATATTGGTCCTGATTCTGGTGATGATGATTCGAAGTCTAACTCAGAACGAGATACCATAAATTCCTCAGACTTTGAAGATAATGATTCCGTGGTTGATTCAATAGAATCGAGTGAATTGGCTGATTCGGACTACGACTATTTCAATCCTCCTACAACTGCAAATACCACAAGGACAGAGAAGAGAATTTCACTTGCTAAAGGTATTTCAGGGGATGCGGGTGAAATTTCGGATTCGGCTCTCCTAGGTGTTGGTCCCAATGGCGATAATATTAGTCCTGGAACAAGTATCGGCACCTCTTCAACTTCTGGTTTGAGGAGGTCTAGAGAATTGTACCATCCGTATGAGGATCCCGACGTTGGCGATTATATCGATGATTTGGACTCAGAAGATTACATTAGTGATGCAGAAGACTATCCCATTGATGATAGTGTTGGATACTACGATGGTGACGTGTTGAGTGCGAACTCTGCAGTGGGAATGGGCAAAGGTATTAGAAGAAGATACTCTTCAAGTGTCAATAGCATTTCCAGTGATATGAAAAACAAGTTGGAAGTGTCGCCTAAAATGAACTCGATATCCAAGATAAACTTTGTACGTAGTCGTCCGGGAATGAGAAGTATTAGTGGTACTGCAATTGCAAGATCCTTAGCTCCTGCAAGAAGGAGACGATCGGTAGGCAGTGTGATTAGACCCAATACTTTACTAATGTCGGACGCTGGTAGTTCCTTGATGACACATATGCATTCGAATCTCAATACCGTTGATGCAACATCAATATCTTCTGCATCAACTGCAAACAATAAGCTTCTTGCCAAAGGAGTCAAATCTGCCAAAAGTTACAATAACTTACTTAGTATCAAGTATGATTCTGGAAGCGAGGAAAAAGAGAAGCAACAAAAGGACAAGAGTAAAGAAGGTAATAAAATGTTATTCAACAAAATTGATATCACCAAGAAGGATATCAACAATAACTTTCCAAATAGCTCGAATAACCAGAAAACTTCCAAATTAACTGAACTTATTCATAAGAAGAACATTTCCTTGGATTACTATAAATACGTCATGGAGAAACAAAGCGTTAATGATACACTTTCACGCTTGAAAATATGTGTTCCAGACTTGGGAATACCATATAATGAATCATTAAAGTTACAGGTTAATTCTTCAGTTCAAGTGGTTGAGCTGATTGGATATGTGCTTTATGTGTTACAGCAAAGTAAAAATGAGAGTCTTGATAAGCATCATTTGGATCCGAATGCCTGGAAGCTGTACCTTGCAGATGATGACGGAGAAATGGAAGATGATTTTGGAGTTTTGGATCGGACAAGAGTTGTTCAATCATATGGTGCCGATGAGTTTGTTCTCGTTGAATGCTCAGATGCTGAAACTAAAGAGAATGAGAAAACAACGCCATCTCCATTGGAAAATGGCTCTTCGCAGAATGTTTCCAACATAAATCCCCAAATTTCTGCAAATGTTTCGGGAGTAATGAATTTTGATGATATGACATTTGATGCTGCTCAGCAAACGAAGAGTAATTCTGTCGCAACACTACCATCAGAGTTAACTCCAACTTCGGGCATGACATTTACTAATACTTTACCATCAAACAATTTTCAACAACAGCAACAACAAAAGAGGCAGCAGGTACAACAACAACGTCAATTGAAACAACAACAACAATTCGTTCTTGATGATCTGGACTCGGATGATGATAATCTAGTTTTCAACGAAAAGGATCAAAAGCAAGTTAAAAAAGATATTAGAAAATATGCCTATCTCAAGTCAAAATTGAATACGGGCAGCAATAAAGTGGGTTTCAATGACAAAGAAAAGGAAAAGGAATCAAAGCTTAATAAGTTCAAGACTCGTAGTAAAACCATACAGTCCATTCTGCATAATACTGCCGATCACTACCAGCAGACGCAGCAGGAATTATTCCCCTCTGGGAATAACGCTAGTAACAACATGACCTTTGGTAGTATTATGGGCAATATGAATGGAGTTACTGTGAACAATGGCGTCATGATAGGTGCTGGGGGTGTGGCGAATGCTAATGGTGTCGAGGGCGTCAATGCCACCAACTCAACTATGGCTTACAGTAAACAGAAAAACAACAGCTACATAATTGATGGTGAGGAGGGTGACAATAAGGCTTTAATGTATCATAGATGGACGGTTTGGAGAAGACAGCAGATGTCATTTAAAAATAAGTTGCCTAAGACATTGACTGTCGATGGATACCAAATCTATCTCTTACCTTTCAATGAATTCAAAGGGTCGTGGTATGAATCGAAGACTTACAATTTTGATATATCTCAAATTCTAAAAATCAAACAGAACCCAAAGGTTCCAAACTATTTCAAGATTATTATTAAGAAAAACGCCGAAGGTATTGTCAAAAAGTATTACCTTGAGGCAAGAAGCTCAAAAGAGTGTCGGGAGATTGTGGATACAATCAAGGCTCTTGCGAAGACTTATAGTGAACAAATGTAGTGGATGCTCCTTTTATAACTGTATACGCCAGGTTTGGCAGTATAAATTGATTTAACGCTGAAACGAGTAGGTGAAAAACATGAGGGGCAGGTAAAATATGGTCAGAAGATCTAGTGCGTAATGATTTTTTTTCCAGATATCACACAATATTCGGAGAACGAATCAAAGCCGGGATTCATGTCACTCAACGCTTTCTTTCAATAAAGTAAAGAACAAAAAGACAGCAGAGATGAGATCTACTCAGTTAAGACGACTGGGCAGTTCCCAGCTTTGGCGAAGATGTGTATCAACCGTGCAAAACGATAAAAGTAAGATTTCAAATCTAAAAACACTTTTGGCCAAATCCGAAGAGGCTGAACTTGCTAGCAAGAAGCTGGAGGTACCAAAACAAAGCAAGGCAAAAACACCCGATCCGCACGATAACTATGGATCAGAGATCATGAAAGAGCTGGCCAAGCTGACGGCGTTACCTTTGAAATGGAAGGCAAGCCATAAAGAGTACACTAGCATAGCCGGTTTCCTTACATTGGCCCACGTTGCTTTAGAGTGGAGCATATATGACTATAGGAAGATCCCTACGATGGAGGTTGCTGGAAAGGAGTTACCAGAGGTGATATTTTTGGGACGATGTAATGTGGGGAAATCGTCTCTAATAAATGCGTTGTTGAGCAAAAAGAAGGACACTGTGGTTCAGTCATATGCAAGGGTAAAGAATCAGGCAGGATACACGCCATGCTTAAATTTCTACAACGTTGGAGGAAGGTTCAGACTTGTTGACTGTCCTGGGTACGGTGTCAAGGGCCGTGAATGGCAGGGGAAGCTGGTTTTCGAGTATCTACAGAAGCGAGACAATTTGCAGAACACATACTTGATTCTCGATGCGGAAATAGGCTTGAATGCGTATGATGAGCTACTTCTGCAGAACTTGACGGAAGTGGGGGTGAGGTTTGACATCATCTTCAACAAGATCGATAAGATACCGAGGGACAAGAGAAAGGAACGGGTCCTTGAACTTGTCACCACCGGTGCCATTGGGGAACTAAACATGACGCCAAGGTGCTATGCAGTGAGCAGCGATGAAAAATCGAGGAGCGGCATCACCGAGGTGATGGTTTCGGTTATCGAATCGTGCGAAATATGGCAGGATGGCGAAGCCGGCCGACTGGTTGCAGCCAAGAAGAAGCATGTTGTGCGTGCAGAAGTCGCCAGACAGAAGTACAAGCGGGGGAAGAAAGAGCATAAGGAGATGCAGAAGAAGCAGCGAGAAAAAGACGAGCGGCTTTCCAAGTAGGGGACGCCCATGACTGTATATATCTATACGTATCTTCATCGATGATCGATGAAGATAACCAATGTTAAATAATGATGATGGAAACATGTGTGCACGTGACCTGGTGCGTCGATCGGCGTGGTATTTTTTTTTGAACGAGATTTTTTTTCTTCTCCTCTGTGTAGCGAACGTCCCCGACTTTCCAGGGATTCGACGGTTGGAGGACGAGGCAGCTGAGAATAAAGAAGCCGTTTACACACACAAAGTAGAGCAACTGCTGCTTGTTGAGAAGAGTCTTGAGGACGAAACAACCACACAAAGATGCTCGCAAGGACGGGAATGCAGAAAACGCTGCAACTGGGAGCAGTGGTCCGTATTTTCGGGCTGCGTGTACAGTCGACAGCGGCAGCAGTGTCACCAGAACCTATTCCGGAGGCTGCAGCAGAAGCAGTTGAGCCTAAGATCACTATCCAGGAGCCAGAGAAGGCGGACGTGGCGAGAAACAGACAGTTCAACGGGACGATGTTCCAGCCACAGAACAGACTCTACAACGATCCGCTGGTCTCGAGGTTCATTCCAGAGTTGGAGGCCAGACGTCTTGTGCCTGCGATCCCAACGTTCTACAGCAGAAACCCATACCATGAGATGCACATGAGCAAGTTGCAAGACTTGTTGAACAAGAACGCAACGTTGCCGTTCGACAGAAAGACGTCCACGGGCTCGTGGTTGAGATTCAACCAGTACAAAGAAAGAGCTGGCGGTGAGTTACTCAAGGAGACCGAGTACCTAGCGCTTGTCAATGTTCTCAAGAGATTGGACGCTATAGACGTCGAGTTGAGATCGGACGAGTTGAACAGTGTGTTAGCGGAATACATGAGAAAGCAGAACGTGAACCAAGCCGGGAGCGATTTGAAGACTCTCGACGACAAGGGCCGTGCTGTTGCGGTTGGACGTAGAAAGGCGTCGAGCGCCAAGATATACGTTGTGGAAGGTGACGGCCAGGTGATGGTGAACGGGAAGTCTCTTGAGGTGGTGTTTCCTAAGGAGCAGGACAGAATGAAGTTGCTCTATCCGTTGCAGATTGTCGAGAGCGAGAGCAAGTTCAACATCTTTGGGCTTGTCAGAGGCGGTGGTTCTACGGGTCAGATTGAGGCATTGCAGTTGGCTCTCGCCAAGTCCTTGTGCATCCACAACCCATTGTACAAGCAGAGATTGAGTGCGGCCGGGGTGCTACACAGAGACCCTAGATCTGTCGAAAGAAAGAAGCCCGGTAAGAAGAAGGCCAGAAAGATGCCTACCTGGGTCAAGCGTTGATATTTCGACTTCCGCAGCGGATTCGAGTTATACTTATATTTATAAAGAAAGCCATGTAAATAAGAATTTCAATTCTGAGAGGAGAGGAGAGCAGATGCCAAGCTCAAAAGACAACTTCCGTGTACGATAAGCCCATGTTGTTCGACACGCTCTTCCACTGTCTGATGCCGCCAATGAGCAATGACCGTTTCACGTTCAAGTCGGTCACCTCCGCCGTCGCCCGCAGCTCGCCCTTGACAAAACCCAACACCTCTTTTCGGAGGGAAGCGTCTGGAATCTTGTGCACCGACCGGAGAATGTCCCGGTACACGTGGAGCACCTGTCCCCTAAGTACAAAGTCCTCGAAGGAGACAGACTCCTCGAGGGTTCTCCTCTTTTTCTTCTGCGTCTTGTTGCTCGTGTGCACCTTCTTGAACAAGTCTACCTGCTGCTGCTGTGTCTTCCCCTTGAACGTCCTTACCGTATCGTTCGTGAGCGTCGAGCTGTATCGTGCACCCGTAAGCCGTCTCAGTGTCTGTCTCAGTGCCAGCATTGTCTCGTGTCTCTTTGTTTTCCCCTTTTTTTGTTTCCTGCGCTGCTTCGTCCTTTCCACCTTCCTTTCACCACCAACTGTCCTATTTTAATGTCAGATTCATGTAGCCCGGTTCAGGTCCGAGGAAATTTCATAATCGACGCGTCGATCAGAAAAAATTAAAAAATCAAACGCACTACCACCCGTGCACCATCCTATAATCTCATTACACACCCGTGCACCGTCTATTGCTCCCGCCCAATAGAAAAAAACTGTCGTCGCATCAAAATGAGGAAACTGAATTATGCTAGACAGAACCATACAAGTCTTTGGAGAGGAGAGGAGGCCTGTGTCGTCTCTGCTCAGATTGCGCCTGGTTACAGACTAGACACACACACATCTACACATCACAAAACACAACAATGGGTGCAGCATACAACATTCTCGGTAAGGTCGTTCCTCCACACCAACTTGCTCTCGGTACCATCGGTGCTGTTGTCCTTTTGGTTCTCCCAAAGCCATGGGCCACCACTCCAAAGAAGGAGGCCAAGATCGACGCTGCTAATGCGGACGAAGAGAAGTTCATCAAGGCTTACTTAGAAAAGCATGCTTAGAGATGACGTATCGAGACATAAATGTGTCCTGTATATTATATCAATCTACCTAAACAAGCACTATTTATTTATTTGAATCTATTCATACGAACCGAACAAAAAAGTAATAAGGGTCACGGGTGCAAGTACCGCTCTTTTTGACAAACGGGGTGGTACGGTATCATAAGGTACCGTATACGTAAATGACTTATCTATAATTTTTACTGGATCATGCTATATCGCTATAAGGTGAAGGCTTCCTCGGATCATTCTTTGAAAAGGGTCTCGTTCGAGAGCGGATCGTGCTGTAGCACCTGGTCTCTCTTTCTGTGTTTCCTGTCCATAGCCTGGACCTGTCTCTCTCTGGCATGCTGCGCAGACTGGAACTTCATCTGGGCACGCATGACGTTTGGAGAAACGTACTCCTTGTTTTCGTAGATCTTTGGTCCTCCGAACGATCCTTCCAAGATGACGATAGGGGTAAGGACAAAACGAGGCCCGATCTCAATGAGAGTCAAGTCATCGGTCTTCAGTTCTGCCTGTAGCTCCTCGTCCTCCTTGAGCTCCACCTTCTCGTTTATCTGGTAGTTTCTCACCCAGACTTTGCCGTCGACAATGCTGAACGTCATGACGTGGTCGATAAACGGCTTGCTCTTTCTAGCCTGTGGGGGAACACCGAACTGCTGGATGAACATCTCCTTGGCAAGCTTCCAGTGTTCTTCTGTGTCGAACGACTTATCGAAGCTCAAGATCGGTCTCGAGCCTCTCAAACAATTCCCGGTGAAGTTCAATTCGTCCAAAGTGTGCAAGTTCATCACGTGGAACTTGATGGTTGGTCCGTTCGGTGGTTTCGAGATCCAGAGATATAAGTCCTCGTGCTTACGGCATTCGAAGAACATGATGTTGTTACAGTTGTAGAGTTCAGCAATCTCGTTCAATTCATAGAGCGTCTTCTTCGTGTCGAGCTTAGGTTCCTTTCTTGCGTGGGGGAGAAGCGCCTGGAGATCCGAAATCAAATGTCTGTGACGGTACGTTATACCTCTTGACGAGATAAGCAACACCCGTTGTCTGTTGATTCTCTTCTTTTCGACCTTATCTGAGTCGGCCTTGGCGCTGGCGTGCTTTGGCTGGCGAAGCGCTTTGAAGATGGCGGACATTGTGGTTTATGTGTGACTTTCGCTGTGGCTGGGCCTCTTCTTATGTCTCTGACCTGTGCTGTCTCTTCGAAAAGCTGCTTTTGCACGTACTTTCCAGCTTGATTTATCAGGAAAAAAATTTCATAAAGGTGAAAAATCAGGAAAAAAAATAAACTGAAATTCGTGAAAAAATAAAAAAAGAACAAAATAAAATTATAGTGTGCTGACGTAAGCGGTAGTTCCTTCTCCGATCTATAGATGGGGAGCTGGGGCACAGAGTCTGGCTGTTTCGATGGCTTTGTGTCGGACAAATCAATGCACTTCCAATTGACGTCCAAATTGACAGACACTCCGGCAAAGGGAAGGCCTGAAGGCCAGCTCTAGCACTCCGGAAGATACCCCAGCGGGATCTCTATCTGTTAGCCAGGGAAAAACAGGGCGCGGCAACATGAACTGGGCCGTTGGCTGGTGAAGTTTCCCGGATCACCACCAGCATGGAAGGAGATGGAGGGTGGAGGATGAGAAGGACAGGCAGCGGACAGGAGGGCATGGTGAGCAGCGGTAGCGGAAGCGACAGTGACAGCGAAAGCGGGTCGAGCAGCTCGGACGAGCCGACCTTCAACAAGAAGGTTACGTACAGAAAGAAGACGCCGCAGCAGCAGCAGCAGCAGCAGCAGAAGGCAAAGGTGTCGGCTTCTCCGACGCTGGAGGACGTGGCTGTGTCGAACATCAACCGGAACTTGAAGCGGTTCGAGCGGGAGCAGATGCATCGGGCCGCCCAGGACAGCCTTGTGCTGGACGAGCGGGTGCTCTGCGGGACTGTGGACGACGCTGACGTGTTGGACGACGCAGCGGAGCTGCAGGCATGGAAGAGGAGAGAGCTGGACAGACTGCACCGTGACAGAAACAGACGCATTGCCCGTGAGGAGGGAGGGTAGAAGTAGTAAGCAGTTTATATGATGTCTTATGTTTTATATTTATTTTATATGTTGGGTTGTGATAGGTGTTTGCGTTATCGTTAGAATGTCGACTGACAGGTCTCACAGGCAGGTCACGCTAGAAAGGACTCAAGGACGAGTGGTTGCCGCTCTCGAGGTCGTTCTCGAGAGACCCCGTGCCGGTTGGAACGTACGTGCCCATGGCCAACTGGATGTCCTTGTAGTAGTCGTGGCCGACAAGCAGCTCGTCGCCAATGTCGCTGAGTGACTCGGTCGGCTCAATGCGCTCCAAGAGCACGTACGGGATATAGCAGGCCCTAGTTCTGAGCTCAGGGAAGTACCTGCGGTAGCTCCACCAGGCGATGAAGGCGCCGAGCAGCGAGCCCATAATAATGTCGACAAAGTGGTGGCGGTAGTCCTGGGTCCGACTCAAGGCCACATAGAACGCCAACAAGCAGGGCAGGAACGCAATGATGGACCGCCAGGCGCCCCGGTGGATGTGGCTGCAGTTGAGCTGGCCATTGAGCCACAGCGCAAGGTATCCGAACGCCGTCCAGGACATGGACGAGTGGCCGGAAGGACTTGTTCTGAAGCCGTCAAGGAGCTTCCCCCTGTCAGTCGTCGTACAGATGTCCTTGGCGAAGTAGAGCACGTCCGGAAGCGCAGACTCGTCCGGGATGCACCGGGCAAGGAAGTCCGGCCGACAGCGGCCGATCCAGTTCTTGAACACGTCTGTGACAAAAATGCATGTCCCCATGGAGATGTACACCCCGAGCACGGAAACGTACGCCACGTAGAGCTTGAAAGGTCTCGGAGTGAGCAGCATCGACATCACGAGCATCACCGTCGCCGGGATGACCATAATCCACCGGATGAGCACGTCGCCGGGGACCCGCTCGTGCTCCGCGTACGGGTGCTGAAGCGTGATGTCGTTAACGGCAAACTGCCGCTGGTACGGCTCGATCTTCTCGAAGTAGTACCAGTCCAGAGGAAAGATGAGCAGCACGTAGAGAGCGTCCGAGAGCTTCCACGTCTGCAGCGTCTTGTAGAAGGGGACCCCCGTGAGGCCCAAGTTGTTCCGATCGACAAAGAGCTTCTTCAGGTTGAATGGCATGGCGTCAGTGCCAGGCTGGCGGTAATGCCCTTGTTCTACAGAGCCGGGAAGAAGAGCAGTAGGCATCCGGAGCTCGCTGCTGTAAACATGTACGGAGGACGGGCAGCACACGCCGGATCGCGGGGTCGGGGAGGTGCAACCAGCACTGTCGCTTTACGGAGGACGAAGTTGACTTAGTGGTCGACGTAGTCGACGACGGCGACAGCACTGGCAGCAATGGCCGCATTAGCAGCAGTATGTCCAGTATCACTGTCAGTGGCTGGAAACGCCCCCGAAAAGCATCTCGAACGGGATTAGTCGGATTATATTTATGGCTATAACTGTTCAGGTTGGGAATACACACGGACCGCAGCGGACGCTTCGCTATACGCTCTGCTATACCGCTAGACGGTGTGGTGGGTCCGCTCGCAATGGTCAAACACCTGCTTGTTGTAGATAAGCAAGTCGAGGACAAAGAGGTGGCCGCCGTTGAGCCTCAGCGCGTTCATGAGGTCGATGACAAACTGATCGAACTGGTCGATCTGCATCTTGAGAAACGTGTCCTTCATCTCCTTGGCTGGACCTTTGATGGCCTCTGGCTGCGTCTCCGTTTGTTCCGGTCCGTCCGCCGAGGATACAACGTGTTTCGGGTGAACCTTGCTCAAGCGCAAAAAGAGCTCTGGCACGCCCGATATCTCCCCGAACTGGCCGCCGACACCGCAGATGAGATCTCTGTACTTGACCAACTCGTCGTAGTGCTTGTCGATGAACTGCGAGTCGTCAGGCAACTGCTTATACTCTGCGGTCAAAATCGGGTTCTCGTGGCTCGAGAGCTCGTCAAAGTATTTGTAGGCGAACGCCGCCGAGTTCTCTGGCTTGAGCTGTTCGAGCTGCGTCTTTGTAACGAGGTCCTCACTCTCCTTCGAGTGTGATGACTTGGCCAGCCGGCTCTGCGACGTGTGAAGGCCTCTCCAGAGGCAGCCCGGCCGTCCCGCCAGGCGACTTCCGCCTGCAAGCGCAGACACAGTGATCTGGGGGAGGCGACGTGTGAGCGTATGAGAGGAGATCATCGGGAAAGGGCAACGATATACTGGAAGTAAGGGTGAAATTAATAACTATATGTGTAGACGTATGTCTGTGAGTGTAGAAGAGCAGGAAGAAGGACGGGAGAG
>JAKUBB010000055.1:0-71823 GCA_030563085.1 Pichia sp. NRRL Y-27259 | reverse complement strand
GGGCAGAGGCCTAGAGTGGTTGTGGTTAAACTATACAGTAGTTACAGCTTCGGAGGGACGGACGCCGGTTGCAGAGACTCGAGGAGATGGTTCTCGGTTTTGGTCATGCGTTCGTGGGTGATGCGGAACGCTGCCGGGATGTCGGCAAGATCGTTGGTGCCGCCGGCAATGCAGCGGGCAAGGGCCCGGGCACAGAGGAGCACGCGGGGCATGCCGTGGCCGTGAAAGCCGGCGATGACGTACTTGGCCGGCTCGCCGGGGAGCTCGCCGACGTACGGAAGCGAGTCGTCGGTGTAGCCGAGGATGCCGCTCCAGACGTGGTCGGCGTGAGTGGGGACGCCCTTCCAGGTGTAGAACATCTTTTCGAGGTAGCCCGAGAAGTAGCTTTCGGAGCCTGGAATGAGCGTGCTGTCGTCGACGACGTTGTAGAAGCGCTCTTTGTAGGGGAAGATGTGTTTCTTGGCGCCGCCGAGAATGACCGAGCCGTCCGGACGGTTGATGAGGTAGTCCGTGTCTGCGCCGGCAAAGCGGATCCCGTAGGTGTTGGTGAGGTGTGGGGCCCGTTGCTTTGCTGATACAGGCACAATGTGGCTGCAGGCGCCCTTGATGGGAACAATCTTGTCGCGGAACCGGGGCTCCACGGAGGCCGTGTACGCGTTGGTTGCCAGGACAAGCTTGGAAACGACGACGGAGCCCCGCGGGGTCTGCACAAGGTAGCGCCCATCGGGCAGCTTCTCTGTGGCTACAACGGGGGTGTTTGTCTGAAGGTTGAGCCCCGCAGCGACGGCCTTGCGCAGCAGGGCCGTAATGAGCTTGTAGGGCCACAGCTGGCCCGCCGTGTACGTGATACACACGGGCGACCCGTCGACCTTCGAGATGACGCGGGCGGCGTCGCCGTGCATGATCTGCACATCCTGCTTGCACTGCACGTATGGGTTCTTGGTCATCTCCTTGTAGTTGGCGACGGCCCTAGCGGTGGCGTCGCCGTGCAGGTGCACGTCGCACGCCCGCGTGAGCACAAAGTCGCAGTCGATCTGCTGGCCCTCAACCAGCTCCTTCATTGCCGCGAGGTGGGCGTGCTCGAAGTTGATGATCTCCGCAGCACCAGCTTCGCCGTACTTCGCCCGGAAGTCGTTGTGCGAGTAGTAGAGGTCCGGCTTCAAGTGGCCGCCGTTCCGGGCCGTGGCCCCGCTGCACACGTTCCGGGCCTCGAGCATGAGCACCCGGCCCTGGAATTCTTGCAAAAGGTAGTGCGCCGTCGTTGTGCCGGCGTAGCCGGAACCGATGATGACGACGTCGGCCTCCGCAGGGAGGTCCGGCGTGCTGCGGAACGTGGCAAAGTCGTCCTCCGCAGTGAGCCAGAACGACTTGGTAGGATTGGCAACAGGGAGTAAGTCCATAGTGCGTGGTGGGTGCGTGGCTTGGTGCGTGGCTCGATGCGTAGCTTAATAGGTAGCTAGTCGGTGAGCGGGTAAGTCAATGCGCTGCTGCTACACTATCAGCAGGAGGAAGGAACCTCTTAAGTACCTCGAGGCGGCAACGGTGGAGTGCTTATCTCCCGCTATCGGCGTCTAAACTGCCCGATCGGGAAACCCCGGCGCGTCAGCCAAAACGGGCACTTCCCCTGCTCGACCCCTGGATTCCCGCCTTTTGCGCCGATCGGCGCAAAAAAGACACACACATCAAGCACACTTCACCGTTTTCCCGGCTTGCGCCGTCTATCTCCGTGTCCACCCTTCTTACGTAACCGTAAGGCTGCCTCCCGGCTTCATGTTTTCCTGCAACCGTCAACGCCAGATATCTTTACTTTCTCTTCTCCTTCTTCCTCCTTTTTTTTTCTTTCCCTACACGCTTGAATTCCCACCCAGTTACCCACTTCTGCCCCTACCATGTCACAACTCACTGACAAAGAGCTCGCCCTCCTCAGGGAAACCGTCCTGCACGCTCAGACCTTTGCGTACTGCCCCTACTCCAAGTTCCGCGTCGGCTGCGCCCTTCTTGCCAAGTCGGGCAAGGTCTACACGGGCTGCAACGTCGAGAACTCAGCCTACCCGGCCGGCATCTGCGCCGAACGCACCGCCATCACCAAGGCCGTCAGCGAGGGCGACACCGTCTTTAAGGCCATCGCCGTCATCACCGACTCCCCGGCCTGCTCCTCTCCTTGCGGCGTGTGCAGACAGGTCATCCGCGAGTTCGCCGGCACTAACACCGGCGTCGACCCGGTCTCGGGCAAGCCCCTCCGTCTCCAGCTCCCGGTCATCATGTTCAACAACACCGCCTCCAAAAGACTCGTGCGGACGATCGACCAACTTCTCCCGCACAGCTTTGGACCGGAAGATCTCGCCGAGGCTAAGGCCGCCGACGTCGAGGCCGGGGCCGTCGAGGCCGCCGTCTAAAACCGTTCAGAGCCGGTCCGTGCGAGCAACGCCGTCTATTTCCGGCGGAAATACGGACTTTTATGTGACACATTCGTACGGCAACATGCACGGCTGTGTCCGAGGAAGGGCCGTTCTCCTTGGAAAAGCCTTTTTTTTCCGTGTCGGCCGTTTTTTCCGGCTCTGCCTGCCCGTCTTGTCAGTCTTGCCCTCGAGGGGCCCTCTTTCGACCTGTCGTCGCCAGTAACATGCCCCCCCCCCTGTCCCCCGCATGTACGTACCGCTGTATATAGAGCAATACACCGTCGCATCCACCTCTTCCGCAGAAGCAACACCTCCGCCAGAAAATAAGAATCAGCTCCCCATCCACCCTTTCTTCCCCGTCCGGCAGCTGTCACATCGCCGAGGCCTTTCAATATCTCTCCCACCCGGCTTTTTTTTCACCTACCACCCTTATCTTATCTCTGGGACTTTTTTTGCTTTTTTCAGTTGCGTTTCCCTATTGCGTTGTCGAAGTACCCGGAAAAATTTCTTAGTATATCATCCCTTCTGTTTCTCTGCTTTGCTTTTCCGGTTTTAAGGGCTTGCTTCGTTCGTTCCTATCTCTTCTCCCTCCTTCTCCTTCTCCTTCGAATGTTCCGTAAACCCAGTGGCCTCCACCACCACCCTGGCCATGTTCGTTGACACCGTCGAAAGCAGAACGTCCTACGCTGTCCCTGTCAGCAAGGACGACGAAGTCATCAGGTCTCTTGGCTACAAGCCCGAGTTCAAGAGGGACCTCTCTCTCTGGGCCACCTTCTCCGTCTCCTTCTCCGTTTTGGGCTTGATCCCCTCCGTCGCCTCCACAATGTGGTACTCCATCGTCTACGGTGGTAACGCCGGCCTCACGTGGGGGTTCCTCATCGGTATGACCGGTGTTATGGCGGTCTGTTGCTCCATGTGCGAGATCTCGAGTGCCTACCCAACATCGGGAGGCCTCTACTATGCCACCGCCATGTTGTCGCCTCCTAAATACAAGGCCGTCCTCTCCTGGACCGTCGGATGGTCAAACTACTTTGTCCAGTTGACAGGTGGGCCTGCCGTCGGCTGGTCCTGCGCAAGCATCATCTTGGCCTTGAAAACCATGACCGACCCAACGTACGAAAACAAAACTTGGCACACCTACTTACTCACCATCGCCATCACCTTCACCTGTGCTTGCATAGCCTCCTGTCCAACAAGATGGATCGCACGCATCAACTCCTGCACCTCCATCTTGAACATGGTCTTCTTGTTCGTCTCCTGGATCATCATCTTGGCAGGCAACAACAGAACAAACCTTGGTCTCTCTAAGTTCAACGACAACAAAAAGGCATGGGGAATCGACAACTTCACCGACTGGCCAGACGGAATCTGTATGTTGATGACCTTCCTTGCTGTCATCTGGACCATGTCCGGATTCGACATCCCTTTCCATATTGCCGAGGAGAGCTCCAACGCCCAGATATCCACCCCACGGGCCATCTTCATGACCGCCAGTATCGGAGGAATTCTCTGCTTTGTCTACCAGTTATCCATCGCATACACAATCGTCGACGTAGAAGGAGTCGTCAACAGTGACATTGGTCAACCTTACGTCTCCTACTTGGCCCAGGTCCTGGACCGTTCCTCCTGTCTGGCCCTAGCCTCCTTCTCTATCATCTTGACCTTCTCCATGTGCTTCACTTCCATGATTGCCGCCTCCAGGGTTTTGTTCTCCTACTCCAGAGACAACTGCTTCCCAATGTCCCACATCTGGTGTCACATCAACACCAAGACGAGGACCCCTGTTAACGCTGTCTGGATGAACTGGTTCATCGGCGCATGCCTTGACTTATTGATGTTCGGAGGTGTCGCCATTGACGCCATCTTCTCCTTGGGTGCCATCGGTTCTTTCATCTCCTTCACTTTCCCAACTCTTTTGAGAATCACCTACGCAAGAAAAACGTTTGTCCCAGGGCCTTGGAACATGGGTAAATGGACATACTTCTGTGGATGGTACGCTGTTGGATTTGTCCTCTTGATGATTCCAATTCTTAACTTCCCACAGTTCAGAGGGAAAAACTTGACACCACAATTAATGAACTGGACCTGTTTGGTCTACTACGGTGCCATGTTCCTCGCTCTTGCCTGGTACTTCATCTACGCGCACAAGATCTTCAAGGGTCCAAAGAGTAATATCACAGACACTGTCATTCCAAACTACGAAGAAATTGAAGAGCAGGTCGAACCTGTTGAAAAAATAGCTGACCAAGAGGCAGACGCAAAAACCACTGGCCACGTTTCTTTAAATTCCGTCGATGCTACTTCTTCAGATAACTTGTCAAAGAAGAACTCTGAATTCATTAAGAAGGAAGAAGTTTGATTTGATGCCGAATGCTTTTTTTTTTGGGGTGCTTGAAGTATACTTCTAGCCTTGAACTCCGCCATATAATATATGTATTTTGGTTTTATGATTAAAACCACATGAGATCCATCATATCAATCTCTCGCAAAAAGTTCTTTGTATAATGAATAATAATATTTTCGAATCTATTGTTTTACATAATTTTGTGGAAAATAAACAGAAATGCAAGTATATTCTATACCATCCAGTCACCCTGCAAGCCTGTCTACCTTACTTGTTCGTATTCTCTCCCCAAAAACATAGAAAACATATGGGATGGGAATCATCCCTAATGCAATGAGACCAATCAGTGTGGAGCCCCAATGGACTCCCAAGTTCACAAATAACTGCCTAGCAAACAATGGGAAAACAGCCGCAAAGGTAGATCTTAGAAATGTATTGGCAGCAATCGCCGAGGCAGCATAAGTAGGATAAGAGTCAACCAAATAATTCAAACAACCCTGGAAGATAGTAATGAAACCTGCACCTATCATCATAATCCCTAGACATGGGACTACCCAGTGTATGTCTTTGTATGATGTCCAGCCAAAGATGAAAATGCCCGCGGGCATCATCCAACCAAGCATCATCATAATGGGCAAACGTTGTTCCGGGATCGCCTTACCATCATTTGTGCAAACAACTTTGGCATACTTTAAGGCCCATAGCATGTTCCCTATACAGCCTAAAAATATCCCCAAAAATAAGGAGACATTTGGCACTTCAGTCTTCGTGCCTTCCCACTGTTTCGTTAGCTCAAAAGCTGTGGAAATGTTGGTGATCATCAAGTAGAAAAGTCCATAAACATAGCTGGCAAACAGTGCCATAGTGAACACAATGGGTATCGTAAGCATAACAAAGGGACGTATCACTTGCAATGTTATGAGTTTTCGCCAATCCAAATGCAGAGTATCAAGTTTGGTATGTAAAACCCAGTTATCTGTCTTTATTCTCTCCCTTTTCACCATACGTTGCAGAATGATCGGATCATAGGTCTCTTCCGTGAAGATATACATTAGAAAAAACAGTACCAGATCACAAAGTCCAATGAACCACTGAGCAATTCTCCAAGACTCCCTGCTCGAATTACTATTTATCAACAAGGAACTGATCACTGGACCAAAGGAAGCACCATTCGACACAAAGCAGGCGTATAATGCAAAGGCCACTCCACGAAATGAAGGATCCCACAGATCTGCCATAACACCTCCTGCAGACACAATGGGTGCACCAGCAAAAAAACCTGCAAAAAACCTGCAAATCATGATAGAAGGGACATTGTAACAGATTGACGTAGCAAAAGTGAGCATGCAAGAGATGAAAAAGGGAAGCAACACACCTGCCTTTCTCCCATAAACCTCTGAAAGTGGTGCAAACACCATAGGTCCAAATGCAATTCCAAAGATGTAGAGAGAAATTGTTAGCACCGAAGCTTCTCTACTTAGATGGTAATTAGTTTCCATTTCTTTGAAAAAATTTCCGGAAGATGTTGTGGTGGAGTTGAATTGTGCAGCAAAAGTAACAAAACTGTAAAGGATCGTGTACGTTATTTTAGTTTTGAAAGGCCAGTTTCTTGTCTTTGTCGGACAATTTTCTCTGAACGTCACAAAACCGTCTTTGTCGACATTAAAATCATTGTCATAATCGTTCGTCCCGCTGTCCGTCAAATAGATCTCGACTTGGCTCTGACCTTCACTGTCACTCTTTTCAGTATTCTCCATCATGCTTGATTCCGTGGTTCAACCAAAGCTCAATCTGAAGAAGAAACCATACTCCTCACACTGCAATGAATATGCCTAACATTGTAGAAAAGCAATAGTTGAAGTCAAGGTCGACAGGGAAAGAAAAAGATTAACATAGACACCAGTGGATGTATTTCCAACAAAAGTCTTATTACCGCATCTGGCCCCTGCAGATCTTTCCGTATCTCCTTCGGCGGTCGTAAGTATCCTCCGCAGAGAGGGCCGAATCCAAATTTCCTCGGACGAAAAGCTCCCTCGGCGTAAAGATACGCAACTACCGTTTTGGGATAAGGTAGCTTTTTTGTTATCTTGACGCCAGAAGATACGGTATACATGCAAGCGGCCTGACTATTTTTCATCATCGGCCAAGGTTCATCGCAGGCGAGAAAGCTTATCTTTGCATAGATTCTTATCAGTCAAAGCAACGTTTGTTATTCCACCGTCCTTTTTCACTGTTGAATATAAAAATGACTTGTCTTTCCGCTTCTGTTCTCATTTGTTTTCCGTGCAAGTGCTTTCTTGAGTTGTTCCCATTCTGCAGCAGCTACTGGAGTCAACGAAATAGACAAAATGGCCACTAGCAGTCAAGATAAAGATACCAAAGGTGATAACTTTTCCTTGGATGTTACATCTGTGAATGATTTGGACCCGGTGATTTCCACTGTGGTTTCTTTGGATGGTAGAAGAATTGAAGTTCATGAAAAAGATGCAGATATGGCAATGCAATACATTGACAATGTCACAGGTGTTGTGCTTGATCCGGAATATGAGAAGAAGGTACTAAGAAAAATAGATTGGGCCATTTTACCAATTATTGTCGGATTGATGTCGTGCCAGTTGATGGATAAGACTACGAATTCCTACGCCTCGATCATGGGTCTCCAGGCGAGTTTGAACATGTCCGCAAAGGAATACAGTTGGGTTGGTTCATCGTTTTATTTCGGATATTTGGTCTTCCAGTATCCTGCCAACCGTATGCTACAGAGATTACCTCTTTCTAAAACCCTTTCCTTGGCAATCATTGCCTGGGGGATCATCTTGATGTGTCATGCCGCATGTACTAATGCTGCAGGGTTTTTGGCTTGTCGTGTCATGCTTGGTGTCTTTGAAGGTTTTATGAATCCGGCATACATTTTGCTTACTTCCCAATGGTGGAGAAAAAGCGAACATTTTATGAGAACATGTATCTGGTGGGGAATGCAGGGATTTGGTACTATTTTAGGTGCAGGAATTGCCTATGGTTTGCAAGTTCATCGTACCGGATATCATTCTTTCCCTTCATGGAAATGTGTCTACATCATTACGGGCTGCATTACGCTATTGCTCGGATTCATTAGTCTTGTCCACATCCCAGATGTCCCAACCAAGGCGTGGTTCTTGAATGAAAAGGACAAGATTTACGTTGTCGAAAGGGCAAGAGAAAACCAACAAGGTTTTGGTAATCAAAAATTCAAGTGGAATCAATTTAGAGAGGCGGTTATGGACCCATGCACCTATATTTTTTTCTTCTACGGTCTATCGTATGCAATTCCAAATGGTGGTTTTACCAATTTTGGTTCGATGTTACTCAAGGGGGATTTTGGCTTTTCCACTGCAGATGCTTTGCTAATGAATATGCCAGGAGGTGGTATTGACATCGTGTTCCCATTTGCAGTTGCACTCATCAACTACTACGTTCTTCGCAATCGCAGATTGATATCCTGTATCATTGTCAACTTGATTGTGACGGTGGGGATGTGTTTACTCAACTTCACACCCCACAAGTCTTCAAAGCTTGTTGGGTACTTGAGCTTTTACATGGCTACAGCAGTTTCAGCCGGAATGTGTTCGGTTGTCTCTTCTAATGTTGCTGGCAACACCAAGAAAATTGTTGTTAACATGTTCTATCTTGTTGGATACTGTGCAGGTAACATCATCTGCCCTCAAACTTTCAACCCTGCACAAGCTCCAGGGTATTCTGGCGCTAAGGCAGCAATGCTAGCTTCTTTTGCAGGGGGTTCCTGCTTAATCATGATACTCTATGTCATCTACTTTTACAGAAACAAGAAGAAAGATAGACTTGTTGCTGAGTTGGGCGAAAAATACTCAGTTCCGGACAACATCGCATTTGCTGACTTGACCGATATGGAGAACCCAGAGTTTAGATATTCTTTATAAGCCTTTTTTTCACCTTCATAAGCATTAGGTCTCTCTTTCTTACAAGCTTTATACTACTTATTTCCTTCCTTTATGAGTACTTATCTAATCAAAACCTGCTCTAGTATATCTGATAATACTGATGAATGTTGCAAGAAAGCAGCAATTAGCTATTTTCATTCCGACACATTGGGACAATAGTCTACACCATTTTTGTATGTTTTTCCGATAATCCGTTCATCATATCGGTTCTGCGAGTTTCGACACGCGAGATGGTAAAACTTCCGCATTTCCTATTTTGGGAATTTGGGGTTGGCGTCGCTGATAAGCTTGGAAGATCAGATCAGAGTTCCAGGGTATATAACCCTGGCATTATCTTCGGGATACTGCTGTTCCAAAGGATGTGAAAAACAGGTGTTGGGAATTTCAAGGTTTGAGGTGCAAACGACTGCAGAATATGGAAAAAGATAGTAAGATCATTGTGCTAGGTGCCGGCGTGATGGGGTTATCGACCACCCTATCACTGCTTGAACGGAACTATACAAACATTCAGCTTTTCGACAAGCGTGATTATCTAGTCAAAAAGTATTCTTACTTTGAAGGTTGTGATAGTCCTTCTTCTGACCTGAACAAGGTTTTCAGGTCATCTTACGGTTCTGAGGTTCATTATCAAAAGATGTCCAATATTTCCCGTGACAAGTTCATTGAATGGAACGAAGAGATTGCCAAACAAAACTGGGAAGGAGGTGAACCAATCTATTATAACACAGGCAATGTTCACCTTACTGACAAAAAAGAATTGCCCGAATTTGAGAGACTCACTTTGAAGAATATGCCCGATGAGTCCATTTGTATTTCCGACTCCGATGCTGGAGCAAGAGCAGTGAAAAAAGGTTTGAATGCATGCGCCGTAGATCCTTTTGATATGGGGAAAAGAGGCAAGCATTTGCAAGGTCTATTGGATACTACGGGTGGTATGACATTGGCCGACAAGTCGTGTAGATGGGTTTTGGAAAAGTGTATGCTGAGGGGTAAGGGTAAACTATCCACTTATTTTGGGGAACCTGGAACATTTGAGGAACTACTTCTGGAGTACAATAAGGTTACAGGAGGCAAGAAGTGTGTTGGAATAAAAACAGCCGATGGGACACAGCATTTCTGTGACCATCTTATCGTCTGTGCAGGCCCCTGGTTGAGTGAAGTCGTTCCCGAAGCTGGAGAGAAGGTTGAAGCTACTGGCGGTTCTGTCTGCATGATCAAGATTGACGATGAGGCAACACGGAAAAAGTACGCTCAAACAAAGTTCCCGACATGGACCTACAAGGTCAGAGAGGGTGCACTCGGTGGTTTGTACGGTTTCCCATGCACCGAGGGATATATGAAAATCGGTTACAGAGGCTTAAAATGGATCAACCCCGTTGGCAACGTCAACTCAAAGGTGAAGACCAAGTGGAGTCCGGGGGAGCAGGAAACCAATATTCCTCTGTTTGCGTTAAAGCAAATAAAGAATTTCATTAGGGATAACATTCCGGAGGTGAAGAAAATCTCCATGACCCGACTTTGCTGGTATTCGGATAGCGCAGATAACGACTACTTGATATCTTACTGCCCCTTCTATGAAGACCAGTCCGTTTTCGTCATGGCTGGCGATTCTGGACATGCGTTCATGATGCTAGGCAGTATCGGTGATGTTGCGGCCGATATCATGAACCGCGAGGGTGATCCGTTCTTAGAGAATTTGTTCTCCTGGGAGCGGGAGAGAGAGAAGCTAAATATCATCAATGCTGGGCCGAATGACCCAAGATGCTTGACGGATACGGTGATGGCGAAACCTAAGGACTGGTGGATCGACGAACCAGCAAAATTGTGAGAGGATAGTTATTTAAATCTTATAATGATAATTAGAGCTTACATATTCACGTATGGCCTCAGGAGTAGAACTTGGAGCTGACAGGTCTTTCCTCGGGGATGTTGATCAGGCCCTAGCCCTAATGTGACACGATAGTATTAATTTTTATATTAATAAGCACAGCTTACATAGTTACATAAGGCCTCAGGAGTAGAACTTGGAGCTGACGGGTCTTTCTTCGGGGATGTCGATCAGGCCCTTGCCCTCCTTCAACTTCAACTGAGTGGCCTTCAAGAGATGGTACAAGAGGTCCAGGGTCGGAGTCTCCACCTTGAGCTCTCTCGCAACGACGAGCAGGTTGCCGAGAATGACCTCGAGTTCGATCGGGTTCCCCTTCTCGACATCAACAAGCATCGAAGGCTTGAACCAGTCGCCATCGTCCGAGTGGACGACGGTATTAATGACGTCGTCAGGCAACTCGACCCCGTCGGCCTTGGCGACCTTGATCACCTCGTGCATGGCTGGAATCGACACCGCCTCCAGCGTGCCGGCAAGCGCCAGTCTGCCCGTGTCCACGCGTGTCAAGGCACACGCCGTGTTGAGCGTGGCGTTGTAAACAAGCTTCCGGTACCGGTACCACTTGACGTCTGCGAAGTAAGACACGGAGTTCTTGTCGTTGCTGTACAGCTCGACAAAATCCTTTGCCTTGGCTTCCTGCTCCTCCTTGCCGAGGTTCGGGTTATCGAAGTAGCTCACGAGACACTTGTCGTGCTGTGTCTGGCTGATAACCCCGCCATGGTTGTGTGAGCCAATGTGCGAGACGCCGGACAGACAGAAGTTTTGCGGGTACTTGGCGATGAAAGGCCGTCCAAGGTCGAACCCATTCTGAATAAGCACCACAGTGGTCTTTCCCACCGTGATCGCCGGGGCGGCCACGTCCTCGGGCTTCATCACGTCGGGCAAGTTCTTTGTCGTTACCACCACGTAGTCGTACACGACGCCGGCTTCCGCTGCGGCATCCACCGTTGGGAAGATGTGGTCCGGTCTCCACGCCTGCAGGTGGCCGTAGTCGCACGACTGAATCTCCCACCCGTGCTCCTTCACCTTGGTGTAGTCGCTGCGGACGACCACCGACACCAAGGCCTTCTTGTTGTACATGAGGCCGCAGGCGACAATCGTGCCGACCCCACCTGTTCCAATCAAAAGTACGTT
The DNA here is from genome assembly GCA_030563085.1 of Pichia sp. NRRL Y-27259. Classification (NCBI taxonomy): domain Eukaryota; kingdom Fungi; phylum Ascomycota; class Pichiomycetes; order Pichiales; family Pichiaceae; genus Pichia; species Pichia sp. NRRL Y-27259. The sequence goes on along the minus strand of JAKUBB010000055.1, from coordinate 60,105 downwards.
TGCTTTGCTCATTGCTGGTCTCTTTACTCTTTTACAAACCACCTTCAGTTGCCGCCTCCATCACAGCTGACACTCCTGGGGCGTCCGCCGCCGTATTTATACCCGGTTCCTGGCATCAACACCCATTCGTGCCACCCCCGGAAAGAGACGCCTGTCCGCCTGCCTAATCGGGTAATGCTGTGGCGCTTAGGGCCCAGGCGGACGGATAAGCGCCGCTCGAGGAAATTAAGATAAGAGATTGTTATAACTTACTGTACTATACTGATTACTTGTCGTACTTGCCGTATTCGGGCTTCCAGTACTTGCGGAAGGGCGGCTTGTAGGCGGCACCGAGCTGGGAGAGCTGGGCAACCTCGGCGGCGTCGAGCTGCCAGCCGAAGACGCCCTGGAACTCGGCGAAGCGCTCGGGCTTGGACGTCGTCGTGACGGGGACAATGTCCCGCTGGATGACCCAGCGGAGCAAAACCTGAAGACGGGTCTTGGAATATTTCGAAGCAAGCGAGTCGAGGTACTCAGCGAAACGGAGGCCAGCACCCTTTGTGAGGTCGGCCGCGGTGATCGGGCTGAGCGGCGAGTACGCCTCTACGACGATGCCTTTGCTTTGGGAGAACTCAACGATGCCCGGCGTCTGCTCCTGGAGGAAGGCGTTGAACTCGATCTGGTTCACCTGCGGGTTAGTCTTGGTGGTGTCCCAGATCTGCTTGAGGTCGTCGACGGCGAAGTTGGAGACACCGATGCGCTTGGCAAGGCCCTCGTCGTGCGCCTGCTGCAAAAACGCCCATGCCTCCTTCAAGTCGAAGCCGTGGGTCTCCTTTTTGATGAACGGCGCATGAAGCAAGTAGAGGTCCACGTAGGGAGTATCGAGGTCTGCCAAGAGCTGCGTGAGCCGTTCGTATGGATTTTTGTGCTTCGAGTGCGCCGTGTACGACCCGTCGCCGGCAAAGTACTTGTCCGTGATGAAAATGTCCTCCCGCTTCACCTTTCCACTGGCAAGGAGCTTGTGCAAGCTCGCCTTCAACTCGGCATCATTCCCGTACACCTCGGCGGAGTCGAGGTGCACAAAGCCCTTCTCCACGGCTGTCGTGAATATCGAAACCAACTGCTCGTTCGGTGGCAAATCAGGTGACCGTTTGTAGTAGTACGTCCCGGACCCAATGCCGAGCAGCGGGATCCCAAGCTTGTCTGTAGGTAGTTTAAACGTCATTCCTTGCTGTTTGATGTCTGCTGTCTGCTTTCTGTGCTGTATGCCGTGGCCCCTTCTCCTCTTTTGCCACCACTTCTTTCGCCATATCTCTTCTCAAGACGGGAAAACTGCCTGCCTTTTATAGCGCCGGAAGTTTTACACTCGCGGAGAATTTCGTCTCCGGCCACAGCTTCTCCGGCTGGGGCTTATCTCTGCCACGGTTGTCGGCCTCTGGCACGGTATAAAAGGCCCCCGGGGCTGCTGTGGCAGAGAGTAATCCTAGCCAAAGAGGCTGTGGCAGGAGAGCCCTAGTGGTGGTTCAGACGCCACGAGAACAAGGTACTAGCCATGTCATACTACCCGCCCGACGCCGAACTGCCTCCGCTCGGGGCTCTTTGTCTAGACTACACCGACGACATCCACAGGCCACCCGGAGACGTGATCATGTCCGAGAGCTACCGCTTTCCCGTGATCCAGCAGCAGATCGCCGGTGCCACGTTGTGGAAGGTCGTCGACCCGAACGAGTTCGACGAGGAGTACTTCCAGTCGTACGTGGCAGCGTGCAAGACGCTCCAGGATAAGGGCTGCATCGGCATTATCACGTCGTGTGGGTTCCTGGCGCAGATTCAGACCCGCCTTGCAAGCCACATCGATATCCCGATTGCCACGAGCAGCCTGCTGCAGGTCCCCTACGTGCTGACCATCCTCTCGCCGAGGAAGAAGGTCGGCATCATCACGTTTGACCCGTCCACACTCTGCGAGACACACTTCAAGGGTGTCGGAATCACTGACGAGATGGCCAAGCGGGTCGTCGTCACCGGGTGCAAGCCCGGTGAGGCGTTGCACCGCATCATCTCCGATGGGGACTCCTACGTGGCTGAGGAGCTCGAAGCGGAACTCGTTGGTCTGGCCGTTGAGCTGCTGCAGAATAACCCGGACATTGGGGCCTTTGTCCTCGAGTGCACGCAGATGCCTCCGTATGCCAGAGCCATCCAGGCCGCCACAGGGAAGCCCGTCTACGACGGTGTCACTATGGTCGACTGGTTCTACTCCGGACTGCACTGCCGAACCGTTCTGCCAGACGAGAACAGGGAGGCTGGTCTCAGAAAGAGACTCAGAAGCGAAAAGGAAAAGAAGATCTAGCTTTATATAGAAATTGGAAACTATATTATAAACACTAACTAACTGTTCAGGTTGATGCTGTCCTCCATCTCATTGAAGAGGTCCCGGAGGTACTTGTCGCCCGTGGTGTCCAAGAACTCCCAGAGCGAGTCCAGGTTGCTGCTGCTGTCAATTGGGTCCAGCCCATTGTCAGCAGCTGCTGCTGCTGCTGTGGCAGGGTTAGCAGCTGTTGCTGCCGTTGCTGCGGCGTAGGAGGACAAGGTGGCAGTGGTCATTGACAGGCCGTCTGTTTCGCCACCAATCGAGCCCCGATGCCGGAACTTCTGCTTGAACTGCTTCCCCGTGAGGTACGAGTCAATGCCGATGCTGCCGTCGACAAAGATCCCCGACGTTAGGATGTCGTTCATGGTGTTGTGGGGCTCCGTGTCGTTCTCGGAGTCAATGCAGGTGTTCACGATGGTTGACAACCTCTCGAAAGAGTCCCGGAAGATCGACGCAGAGCCCCATCTCTCGGCAAGCACGTACAGGATCGTCTGGCAGGCACTTATGGTCTCGTACACGAGACTCTTGCGCTTCCACTTCAACACCTTCAGTGACCGGTCGAGCCAGAGGCAGAAGAGGAACGAGATGCCCGAGACAAAGCAGCAGTGCATCGCCGACCAGGTGTAGCTCAGCTTCCGCTTCAAATGCATGTTCTTGTAGTTGATGCACACGGCAGAGGCACTCTCCGTGAACACCTTGAACCACTCGAGGTGCCGTTTCGGAGACTCCTCTTTTAGCTTGGCCACCTCGAGGATAATCGGCCTCAAAAGGAGTAGCACCGAGTTGTGGTACGAGATCAGCGACCAGTTGTTCGTCTCAAACGTGGATACCGCGTTGTCCTTGTACGGGAAAGTCGAGAGCCACTCATTCAACTCGAGTAGGATCTCCACCCGTGTGGCATCGACATCCTCCTGCTGGTCGACCAGCGGGATCGGCTTGTAGATGAAAGTGCAGATGCTCGACTGGATCCGCCGAAGCCTGACCACGTAGCAGCCCACTCGTGTGTCGGGCGTCTCCAGCGGGAATGGGGCATCGATGTCAATGTCAGAGATGCTGAACGGCCGTCCCAAGATTAAGCCGTTAATTCTCTCGATACCGTACGCCGACCAGAAGATCCTCGACTTCAAGTCCTGCACCAGTCGCTGCTCATTGGTGACGGGCTGGTTCTTTCGGTGGTAAGACTTCCGATGTAAGCCCAGCACGACGGCGGTTCTAATCGCCAGACCGCTGGCCTGCCAGCCGGGGACCCCATCGGGCATCTTCTGTGCAAACACAGACATGAGCAAAAACGCCTGCACGGTGTAGAGGTTCACCGACTCAATAACCTGACCAACAGACTCAAACGCTTTCATGTAATAGGACTTGGTGTAGCTCGAGTAGGCGTTGTTGTTCGACGCGTCCTGGATCTGGGAACTGATAGCAAAGATCATGAAGATAAAGAAGACCGGGATGTGGCCGTGGCTCTTCTTCTTGACGACCAGGTCGAAGCAGTTCTCAATGAAGGGCCAGTCTAGAAACGGGTATTGGCAGTGCACGGACTTCTTGTAGCACACGAGCAAATCGGAGGCTGTGTCAATGCTGGGGAACTTGAACGGCAACTCAAATATGGGTGACGCATTGGTCTTGTCCATGAGGGTGTTGACGCTGAGTGGGAAGCAGTTGATCGAAGAGCTGATCACCTTGGCAATAGAGTACGCCGACGTCTCGCCAATGTAGCACGGTTCGCCAGCAGCACCCAAGGAGATAAACCCGACCTCCTGTGTCAAGTCCTTGCTTTTGTTTGCGGTGGGAGGATACCTTGCCGGAGATTGGGGCTCCTCGTAGGGGGACTCCGAAGCCGAGCTGCTCAAACATGCCTCCGAAGAGCTCTTGTGGTAGTCTGCGTTCTGCAGCTTCTCCTCCAGCTCCCGCACGGACGCCTCTAGTCTCTCAAGGTAGTCTCTCCGGATCTCTTTACCCGTCGGAGGGTAGATTATAGTGCACTCGTGGCCCAGCCGCAGACAGTTGGAGCACGTCGGGTACTTTCCATCACACTTCTTCCGTTTCTTCTTGCAGAAGCAACATGCTGCCATCTGGTGTTTTCCACCCGACTTCCGTTTCCGGCGGGCCTCCTCCCGGTGCTGTGTCGGGAACTTTACAGCAGCCATCTCCAAATCTTCCCCTTCAGCGTACACACCGGCCGATCCCGTGTTCGCCTGCGACGTCTTCGCCAGGGGCGCTTTCGCTAGGGGCGCTTTCGCCAGGGGCGCTTTCGCCGGCCCTTTCGTCACTCGGAAGTTGTACTGACCGCTCTGTTTGCTCATTTCCTGGCGTGCTTGCAGAATCCTCCCTGCTGATTCTTCCGTGTCGACGGAAGAAAAACGGTCCCCCTTGTCCGGCGGTATAAGTACTTGTGGTTCAGTCGGCCCTTATCAGCAAGCATAGACGGAAATAATCACGACGGCGGTATTCGCCGCAATTACCCAATCGGGAAGGCAGCGCGTCGGAGAGATAAACATAGGCGAAGACGGAAGTTATCAATTAATAGTTATCATTTATCATTTATCTAGGTTGTACAATACCGGCTGTTCACCAGCCAAAGGACTCGGAGTGGAGATAGATCTCTCTGACAGGGCTCCGGTGCTGCAGCACGTGCGTCTGCAGGGTCGCAACGGCGTTCGAGGCCTGCACCTTCATTGAGTCGGAGCCAGAGACGACAAAGATGTTCTTCTCGAGGAGGTTGGTGCCGGCAGCAGCGACGAGCTGGCTGACGTCCGGCTTGCAGTTGGCGATGTTGATTAGCCCGAGCTGAGGGGTGGCAGCGGCAGCGTTGCCAATATGGTCTTCCTTGTAGTCTGACTCGGAGTCGGACGAGGAGCTCATGTTGTTTTTCAGCACCCTCAACGACTCCTCGCAGGAGAGGCCGATCTCTTCCTTGACGTAAATGTTGACGAAGACCTTCTTCTCTCTGACGGAGTCGCCGTTGGCGTGGATAATTTTCTTCAACTCGGGGAGCACCCACTCGATGTTGTCGGAGCTGCGAACGATCCAGCTGAAGCTGACAGCACTAGTAAGAGCATCCGGGTTCTTCAGCTGGCGACAGGACTCCTCGAGGAAGGGCAGCACGGCAGAGACACCTGTGCCTGATGCCAGCAGGAAGACGCCGTGGAAGGCGTCGACCCGGCGGGCACAGCCGCCGTACGGCCCGTCGATAAAGACGGCGGAATCTGAGAAGCCGCTGTCGGGCAGCTTCTTGTAAAGGTGGTCGGTGAGGCCGCCCCATCCACACGCCTTGACGACGAGCCTGATGTCTGTGTCCTGTCTGGGTTCGAAGTAGGAGATGATCGAGAAGGGGTGGCTTTCGAGGAACCTGAGTCCCGGGATTCTCAGGAACACGTGCTGGCCGGGCACCCACGAGAAGTCGTTGGAGTTCTCGATAACGATCTCAAAGTAATGTTCGTCCGGGCCGTTGGAGACAAACCGGCGCATGCGGCAGCGATTGGGTCTGAGGAAGCCCCTGTTGGGTCTGAGGAGGGCCTTGTTGACGGCCCGCCAGACGAGCTGGGCCACCCAGAACACGGCGGTGGCGACCATGTACTTCCAAGAGTTTATCTCCGGGTAGCAATGGTAGAAGAGGGAGATGTAAAAGCCAACTGCGCAGATCCAGTGGACCTGCAGCCAAAGCTCGTACCACGATGCACGGAAGTAGGAGTGGGAGAAGACGGTGAGGATCGTCAAGAACACGAGGGGCGGGATGCCGTTTCTGAAGAGGTTTTCGTGGGACTGGAACCAAGCCAGTCTAGCTCCGCCGCCCTCCCGGACGGCCTGCACGTAGAAGGGGATGGTATGGACCCATCCGAGGAAGCAGCAGATCGCGGAGACCCACCGATGGTAGACATTGAGCTTCTCGTAGGAGATGTCTGTGAGCTGGGAGATGAGGTTGGTCTTGCCCGAGATGATGAACAGAAAGGGGACCAGGGCAGTCGACTGCATGCCAGCTCGGACGGCGAGCGGCGGAGAGCCGAACCCCCGGCACTCTCTGTACCAGAACTTCGGGATGAACGTGTAGCAGAGCACGTAGAGGGAGCCGGCGGCGATGAGGAGGAAATTCCCAAGAGAGGACGGCAGCTGGAAGAGACCGCAGAGGACGGTGGGCAGGCGGCGGTAGCAGACCCATCTGTTGAGTGCTGCGAGCTTGTAGTAGCACGTTTCAACAGGCCGTCCAGACGACGACGCCGACGATGTCGTCTTTGTTGTCCGGGCGGCATTGTCGGCAAAGACGTAGACGAGTCTCTTGGCGACGAAGACGGCGACAACGACGGCGCAGAAGTACGCCGTATCGTGACCGTACAGGGCCTGATCGGCCCAGGCGACGGCGGCCTGGGACTGTTCCTCGGCGGCGACGTAGGCCGGAGTGCCCATGTCGGCAATGCACCAGACGCCGTCGTGGAAGACGTCTCGTTTCTGCAGCGGGTCCATGGTCGGGGGTGGGTTCTTGGTCTCTCCTACGGCACCATGTCTGCGCTGTGTGTTTCTTTCTCTGCTCCGACCAGCAGAGTGTCGTCTTTATAGTCTCCGACAGCCATGACGGCGTCCTTCTGGCATGAGCCGCCGAAATTTGCTCACTGCCCGTAATTTGCTCGTGCAACGGTTATTTGCTCATCGAACGTCGACGCCAGCATCAATGCTATCGCCAAGGTCTTCAACGTCCTCTTCCACGTCCTTTTCTCCATCGCCTTCTACTACTCCGACGTCGTTCCACCCTGCCCGTGCCGTATGACAGTCCCGGGCGTTGCAAAGAAGGAGTTCATCGTGGCTCCTGTGGCGCCGCCTCGCTCGGTGTTGAAGATAGCGGCGGCTTATTAATGACGGCTTATTTCAGTGCTCAGCTCTTCTGCTCTTATCCTCCTTCTCTCTTCTTCTTGCCTTTGCCTTGTTCTCTAACACAGAAACACCATGACAGATCACGAATCACCATTGCTGGGGCTTGTCTCGCAACGCGTCCGGGCCCGGGTGCCCCACGACTTCTGGCAAGACGTTCCGAAGGTCGCCCGCCCCCACCCCGAGCCGATCCAATTGATCGGCGGACTCCCGAACTACCAGTTCTTTCCCGTCACGGGCGCCGACGTCCAGCTACGAAACGCCCCCTTCGACAACACGACTGCAGCCACGTTCCGGGCCGTCGACGTGTCCTCCGACGCCACCCGGATCGACTTCAAGACGGCATTGCAGTACCAAGAGTTGGGCGGCCTGGCGCCGTTGCTGGAGCAGATCCGGGAGTTTGTGAAGCGGGTTGTCCGGCCGAACTTGAACTCGTGGGACGTCCACTGCACACTTGGCGGTGCTGACGGCATCGCTAAGACGTTTGACGTGCTCATTGACCCGGGCGACACGGTCCTCTTTGATGAGTTCACGTTTGTGCCCGTGCTCGGGAGCCTCATCGAGAGAGGCGGCATTGCCGTGCCCGTCCGGCTCAGCAGCGTCACGGAGTTCGACTACGGCGACGAGCTGGAGACGCTCTTGGAGAACTGGGCGACGCTGAAGCCGGGGCTGCCGAAGCCGAAGGCGTTGTACACGATTCCGAACGGCCACAACCCACTCGGACTGGCGCAAACCGTGGAGCACAAGAAGCGAGTCATTGCCCTAGCGGAGAAACACAACTTCGCCATCATTGAGGACGAGCCGTATTCGTACTTGAACTTCGACAAGTACGGCGACCCTGCAACAAGCTACAGCCTCTCCAACGACGAGTTCATCTCCTCGTTGAACCCGTCATACCTGACACTGGACACCTCCGGTAGGGTTGTGCGTGTCGAGACGTACTCCAAGATCTTTGCGCCGGGCATGCGCTTGGGCTTCCTCGTCGCCGACAAGGCCCTCATGCCCTTTTACAAAGGCAGCGCCGCCGTGTTTACACGGTCGCCCAACGGCTACTCGCAGATGTTCCTCAACAACACGATTCTCCAGCTCGGCGGCATCGAGGGCTGGATCCACTGGATCACCAAGGTCCGCAACGAGTACCTCCAACGCAAGAACGTCTATGTCGGCGCCCTGCTCTCGTCGCCGGCGTACAAGAAAGGGTACCTCTCTCCGATCGACCCGGACTGCGGCATGTTCGTGTCCGTCGTCATCAACGTCTCCAAGCACCGCCGCTTCTCCGGCACCAACGTCCATGAGCTCATGGATATCCTCTACGTGAAGGCCGTTGAGGCCGGTGTCCTCGTCGTGCTAGGCCGCAACATGAGTATCGACAAGCAGCTCTCGGAGCCCCGTTCGAACTTCGTCCGGACAGCCATCTCCTTCGTCGACACCCACGACGTCCTTCGAGAAGCCGTGAACCGTCTCAGCGATGCCACCGTGCGTCTCTTCGAGGATGAGGACGAGTCACCAGCTCGCCACGAGTGACTATAATGTATAGGACGTTTGTTATCTACCTAAATGTACAAGAAGCTGCTACTTTGTCGTTTCGTCGTGGTACCGCCGCCGCAGGTCGTCGTCCCGGGCCACCTCATATGCTCTCCGCTCGAAAGCCTGTGTCAGGAGCTTCGCCACCTGTTTCGCAAAGAGAGAGCTGACGTGGTTGTACAGCGTGCTCTTGAACTCGTAGCGGAGGTTCAACGTCGCCACACAGTGGTCCGAACTGGCACCGGTGCCATCTACCGGCACAATCTGCCATTCCGTCTCAAGGAAGTGGAACAGGGAGTGGGTGATCGACTTGGCGACGACGGTCTGCGACGGCACGCAGTCGAGCTCGCAGGAGAACTTCTCGTCAAAGGCCTGGAAGCCGACCCGCAGACCGGCGACCGTCGGTTGGCCCGTCTCCGGGTCCCTTGCGGTGATGAACGACGACGTGCAGTACGGGACAAACTCGTGGTAGAGGTCCACGCGGGACACCAGGGCGTACATCAGCGGCTGCGGATGCTGGAACTTCTTGTTGATGGTGTACTTCTGCGCTGAGCCTGACGACGACGCCGTCTTGAGTGCCTTGACCGACCGGGCTAGGTTGAACACGTACCTCGTGCCCCAAGGCCGGGCCACGGCCACGCACGGGACGCCTATATGACGCTGGAGTAGCATTGCAGGGCTGGCAGAAGGTATACTTTTCCAGGTAAGAAGACTGGCATTGGTCACAAAGACGGCTCCGACACCTTTTCCAAAACTTCACCTTCTCGCTCGGGACGGTTCGCCTCGACTTTTGACGGGTTTGGTCGACACGGTGACGGGAAGGGGGTGGATGTGCCGGGCGGATAGGGCGAAGGAGGCCCTGATCTGGGCCACACACACCGCACAGCTCGCCGGAGAGACATGGTCGACACATTGAACCCGTTCCGCCACCTCGTGGTGTACCTCTGCGAGGCGTCCGGCCTCGACGCAGCGTCGGTAAAGACGTTGCTGTGTCTGTTTTTGTCCTTCCCCGTCAGTGCCGTGTTCAAGCGGCTTCCGGACGCCAGCTACCGGCTGAAGAACTGCTACATCATTGTTGCCAGCGCCGTGTACATCTTCTTCATTCTCGAGATCTACAAGGGCTTCTTTGTCATCCTGCTCAACGCGCTCTTCACTTACTTCTTGACCAAGTACTACCGTTCAAGGTTCATGCCGTGGGTCAACCTCGTGGTGTTGATGGGTGTGCTATGCGTGAACCACGTGCAGGCGCAGTTTGATATCCGGGAGTCGAACCCAGGCGAGATCGACTTCACAGGCGCCCAGATGGTCATGGTCATGAAGTTGAGTGCGTTCGGCTGGTCCTACTGGGACGGCCTCATGTACCACCAGGACAAGGACAAGTTCGAGGCGAACTTGAACGTGTACCAGAAGAGTCGGGCGATCCTCCACCACCCGGGTCTATCCTCCTACCTCGGATACGTGTTCTTCTACGCGTCTCTAATCACGGGGCCTTCCTTCGACTACGCTGACTACGAGAAGTTCATCTTGACCGAGCTCTTCGACGACGTCCCAGAATCGAAGCAGCCGGGGAGAAGACGCAAGCGGAAGATTCCCAAGAGTGGCAAAGTCGCCCTCAGAAAGGTCCTCCAGGGCTTTGTCTGGATCGGTCTCTTTGTCTACCTCACGCCGATCATCACCGTCGACTACTCCCTCAGCGAGGACTTCAGAACGGGTACTAGCTTTTTGTACAAGTTGGCCTTCATGTGGGTCTTGGGCATTGTCGAGAGACTCAAGTACTACGCCGTGTGGCTCATCAGCGAGGGCGCCTGCATTGTTGTCGGCTTGGGCTACAACGGCTACGACCCTGCCAAGGACGTTATGTACTGGAACAGAGTGCAGAACATCGACCCGCTGCGCTTCGAGCTCGGCCAGAATGTCCACGACTGCTTGGAGGCGTGGAACATGAACACCAACAAGTGGTTGAAGAACTTCATCTATTTGAGAACATGCACGAGAGATAAGAAAACGGGCAAGCTGAAGGCCGGCATGATCCCAACGATCATCACGTTCGCCACCTCGGCGTTCTGGCACGGTACCCTGCCGGGCTACTACCTAACGTTCATCCTCGGGGCGTTCCTCCAGAGCGTGGGCAAGGTCTTCAGAAGAAACTTCCGGCCCATTTTCGCCACAAAGGACAACAGCAACGTCTCGCCATACAAGTTCTTGTACGACATCGTGTCATGGACGATCACCCAGCTCGCCTTCGGCTACGCTGTCCAGCCCTTTGTCATCTTGGAGTTCGGCAAATCCATCGCGTTGTGGAGATCGTGTTACTTCTGGGTGCACGTCGGTTGTGCCGTGGTCCTTGCTGCCTTCAGCGGGCCCTTCGGCAAGCAGGCGAGCCTCTTCATGAAGGAGTACCATCTCCACAGCAAGGAGGTGAGAAAGCCAGAAGAGTCGCCTGTACCAATAGCGATCCAGCTTGCCACGTTGAAGGACCAGTTCGACTCCACGACAGACTTGCTTGAGGTGCTAAAGTCCTCGAACAACAGCAAGACCGCCGTCGCCGAATTGCCTGACTTCGACAACCAGGAGGAGCTCCAGGACTCCGCCGTGCTCGAGTTCGACAACTTGGAGAACGACTTTAACAAGCTCTCGAAGGAGTATGCCGAGTGGCGGGACCAGAGCTTGCAGGGCAAGGCGCCTGGACAGATCACCGAGGAGGAGGTCAGCCGGATGAAGCTTGCTCTCACCAACCTCGAGAGAGACATCTCCGCCTTCGTCGCCGCCATGAAACCGGCCACGTCCGAGCCAGAGAAATCAGAGAAGTAGTTTTTTGCAACCCTATCTACCTATATATAACAGCCGTTACTCATCGTCGAAATCCAGCAAGTCAAGGCCAGCCATAACTGCAGTCGACTCTCCCTTGTTGACGTTCTCGATCGAATTGGTCCTCTCCGGAATAAAATCGTCCTCATCGTCCTCATCATCTTCATCTTCGACTCCACCTTCCTTCTTTTCCTGCCCGACTGCGCCCTGCTTGCCGGCATCCTTCTCTTCGTCGACCTCCATATCGTCGGCCGGCGGCACGTAGCCCGGCCCATAGTTCTCATACTGGATGAGCTTGTCCGGCATCAGCGATGCTATGGCGAGGTTCCCTCTGCGCATGTTGTCGTCTCCGGGCCATGTGAAGTTGTTTGGCAAGAGGGCGCCGTCAAACGTCCGGGGAATCTTTGAGAACTTCGATAGCTTCAGGGCGTAAGAGAGAACCGTCCTCGTGTCCTCTGCATCGAGCTTGGCCGACCTCGCCGTCTTCTTCGTCTTCGTGTAGTCGTGTAGCTTCGGAAGAGCGTCCAAGCTTCTCTTGCACTGAACAAGGCTCTTCAGCGTGTCTGTCAGCACCGCCGTGAGCCTACTGTCGTGCTTCTTCAGCGAGATGTCGGCGCTGGCATGCTGCTGCAACCTCTCCTCGTAGTCGTTGATCTGCTTGCCAATCTCGTCCGTGTCCCGAATGAGGGACGACGAAAACGCCTGGTTCGGCGCATACTGCTGCACAGACCGCACGAGGGCCTCCATGTCGTGTTCAAATGCCCTGATCGGGTCCTCCATCGTTGTCTGTACCTACTCTGCGGGCTGCTGTCTCTCCAGTAATATCCCCCGAACGCCAAACAGCCGATCCGTCGCCTCCCTGACGACTCCATGACAGAAAACTAGGAAAAACATGTTGCAGAAATGGAGACGAGGGTTGAACAGAAGGCAGTCTGACGGGATAGAAACCATTTATGCTCTCGGGGGGCTGCAAAAAGGGGCTCTAGACGGCAGCGGGGCACCACAGATAGACATGGAGTATAACCTGGATAGCCAGCTGAAGCTGCAGAGCTTGAACGACAACGATAAGGGCCTGGCGGTGAGCGGCCCGGCATTGGACATTAACCTGGCGCTGTCGCCAGGTGTCGGGGGTGGAGACACGGACAACCTGCAGTTATTTGGGCTCACAGGCTACGGATCGGTCGACCCGTTATCGCTTGAGACGCTGGGCCAGTTCCAGCAGCAGCACAAGACGCAGAGCCACGACGGGAGCACGTCGAGTGTGTTTAGCGACAGTCACAACCACAACTACAGCATTGGCCATGTGGATGGCAGCCGCCGGTCTGCCAGCGGTAACGCCCACAGCGACGTGAGTGACACGATGAATGACGGTGGGCAGTCAACGAGCAACACTAGCTACAACTTGCCTGACGGTCAAGGCACGGGCAAGAATGGGAACGCTGGTCCAAGTGAGGAAGAGTTGTACCAACGACGCAAGGCGCAGAACCGAGCTGCCCAGCGGGCGTTTCGAGAACGGAAGGAGGGCAAGATCAAGGAGTTGTCGAACCGGTTACAGGACGCCGAGGAGTCCCGGGAGCGGCTGGAGAAGCAGCTCAGCGAGCTGCGGGAGAGAAACAAGCGATTGAACATGGAGAACCAGATGCTGCAGAAGCAGCAGCAGTTCCAGCAGCAGAGTCAGACGTTTCAGCCCGTGAAGGACGATGCGTACTCCAGCCCTGGCGCTGGGGCCGACGTTAGTGGTGGTGGTGGCGACGAAAGTGGGCTGGTGGACGGGCTCGACATACAGGACATCTTGTCGTTCAAGTTCCCCAACACGTCGAAATACGAGTTCATCAACGGCACAATCGACTGGAGCTCGCACGGCAACGGGAACGAGTCCGGATACCACGCCAGCAAGATTGGGGAATCTTACCGGCACGACAGCAGCAAGTTGTTGACCATCAGCGCCGTGTGGGACTACCTTGTGGAGTTTGCGAACTTGAACGAGGAGTACAAGCTCGACATCCCAGGCATCATGAACGAGCTCCGTGGCAAGGAGGTGTGCCACGGCTTCGGTCCGGCTTACACCCTGCAGCTCGTGAACGACATTGTGTGCAGACACATCAAGAACGAAGAGTGACGGGGACGAATGATTGAAGAACTGTATTTTCCAGCAAGATGTACCATGATTACTTTTACTATACTGTCTTACTTTGCCGACTCTTTTTATAATTTCGATTTGAATATATTGATTGATACCGAATGATATTAAGTTATAAAAAAAAAAGAAAAAAAAAAAGAAAAAAATTTATAAAAAAAGTGGGGGTGTTTTTTATAGGTGATTATTTTTTTCTTAAGAGAAAGAAAAGATAACGGGGTTGGGGGACTTCTACGAGCTTGTTTAAGCGGAAGAAGTCATGACTTGCCAGACTCTGATCAAGTCGTCGGTGTAACCAGAGAACAAGTTTTGACCGTCACTGGACCAGGTCAAAGAGACACATTCTGGAGTCTTACCTTCAGCAACTTCTGGCTTTAATTCGTCAGTCAAGGTTCTTTCTTGCAAGTGGAAGATCTTGATGGAAGTGGAAGTTGCAGCTGCTAACCAGAATCTGTTTGGAGAGAAAGCTAAAGCGTTGATTTCATCGCCGGCAGACAAGGTGTAAAGGACGTCGTTGGAGACCAAGTCCCACAAGATGATGGAACCGTCCTTACCACCGGAAGCACAAAGGGATCCGTCTGGGGAAATGGTGATACAGGAGATGTAACCGTTGTGGCCGACAAAGTCGGACAACAAGCTGGAGTCGTTCATGTCCCAGGTCTAGAAGTAAAAGAGTAAGAGTAAAGGTAATGTTAGTAATCTGGAGATTCAAATGGCTCTTTCCTTGTTCCGCTTTGCTTGCTCACCTTGTCGCTCTGGGAAACCCATCAGAGATCTTGGTGATAATTATATGTCTCATTCACTCGAAAGTGTCTGAAGTAGCAAATATATTTGTAACATCATATGGGAGCAGCAAGTGTGAAGCAGAACGGAGAGAAAAGGAAAAAGAGGGGAAAAAAGAGGTTGCAAAATGCACTTACCTTAACAGCCTTGTCCCAGCCGGCGGAGTAGACAATGGTGTCCTTGGATGGAGAACACTCGACGGAGGAGACCCAGTCTTGGTGGGATTGCAAGGTTTGGACACAGTTACCAAGGGCGTTCCAGACCTTGACGGTCTTGTCTCTGGAAGCAGAGACAAATTGTCTGACGGTACGGGAGATGGAAACGGACATGACATCACCGTTGTGGCCGTCGAATCTGGTGACACACTCACCGTCGGAGACCTTCCATAATCTCAAGGTCTTGTCCCAGGAACCGGAAAGAGCGTATCTTCCGTCTGGGGTCAATTGACAGTCCTGGACAATGTGCGAGTGGCCTCTCAAGGCCTTCTTGGCAACACCGTACTGGTTCTCGTCTCTGGTCAATTGCCAGACAATCAAGGTCTTGTCTCTGGACGCAGACAACAAGAGGTCTGGGTTGGCAGGACAGGTGGAGAGGGAGGTGACCCAGCCGTTGTGGCCTTGCAAGGTGCCTCTAAGGACTAGAACTTCGGTGGATTCAGACATGGTGTGCTGTTCTGTGTGGTTGGCCAGGGAGGTCACTATAAGAAGCACCCGACCCCTTTCCAGCCAGATATGTATCTTCCCAGGATCGTTTTCCACTTATAGCTGCGGGAGCCGGCACATTTTTTTTTCAGAGCGGGAAGGATGAAAAGAAAAAAGCGTGCGTGGTCACGTGCTCAGCGCGAGGGTTTGAAGGGCAGGAAAAGGGTTTGAAGACGGTTATTTTGGATGGCGTTGATGAGGAGCATTGAAGGGAAGAGCATTGGAGGGGGGGCAAAGGGACGAGGGCGCAGACCAAGAGCAGAGAATGGACAAGACAGACACGGAGTACGTGCGGGAGCGGCTGCAGTCGATCCACGAGACGGAGCAGCGGTTGGTGTCGTTTCTGGCGACGTTTGCACAGGTGGTGGAGAAGGTGCACGACACACACGTGGAGCTGCTGGACAAGGAAGGAGACGAGCAGGATGAAGAGGATGAAAAGTCGGTGCAGAGCCTCGTGAGCAAGTGCTACGACGACCTCTCGTTTGCGTCGGTGCATCTCCGGCGGGAGCTGAAGCTGCTCGAGGTGAAGTTGCCGTTGCCGCCAGGGCTTTCGAAGAAGGCCAGCGACGTGAACAACGAAAAGCTGAAGCGGTTGTTGCAGTGAGAAGAACGAGGGTGGATAAGAACGGTGGAACACCATCCCTCGACCCTGAACGGGTCCGACTGGCGATGAGAAGGATGCTCTACCATCTTTTAACATTGAGTTCGGCGAGTCAGACGAGTCAGACGAGTCAGGATGGATCTAGTGGCCGATAAGACACGTTGGCGGTTAAGAAGCTGCTCAATTGCCCTGTCTATCCTTTACATCTTTGAGAGAAGTACCGAAGCACAGATAGGAAGGGGTGGGAGAAAGGGATGAGCCGCCATTCGAGCCGATCGACGTTTTCCCCCGGATTCTGCGCCGATCGACCCAAAATTTTCTGACATGATTATAACCTATACACTCTATAACTACTCAGTTCTCGACGCTGTAGTCGTCCCACTTGTTCTTGAACGTCATGACGTTCTTCTTGATCTTCGAGCCGTCGACCCACGTGAGGTAGTCCTCGAGACTCCGCGTGATGAGGTACGCCGGGTCCGTGATGACCTTGTTCCCAACCCGCACGTGGCCCTGGCGAACAAACTTGTTGGCGTCAGCAACGTTCTGCGCCATGTGGAACTTCACCATCATCACACCGACACGCCGACGACAGAGGCTGCTCACAGAGAGCTTGTTCTCGATGGCGCTGATCTTGCTCGTCGTCGGAAGAAGCCCCATTGCGTAGAGCTTGTCGAGCAGCAGCTGCTCATGCCTGATCCGGAACGGATCTGCTGGCTCGAGCAGTGCCAGCTTCCTCGCCACCTGCTTCAGCTTACCGACAATCTTGTTGTACGAATGGTAGTCGCCCCGGTTCGTGAGCTGGTACCGCTGGATCACGTCCGCCTCTCGGTGGTTGTTGTCCTGCTTGTAGTTGTACAGATCCACCTTCTTCAAAAGTTTCTGCTCATGGTACTTGAGTTTTCTCACCATAGTGGGCTTGGTCTCTTATGTTGATCCTTCCCTTTCGTCTTCCCTCTTCTTCTTCTTCTTCTTCTTTTTCTTCTTCTTCTCTTGTTCTTCTGCTTCTCTTTCTTTTGTGTAGAGCAAAAAATCTTTCGGCTGAAAGATAAAAAAAAAATCTGGCCGAATCCGGAAAATCGACGCGTCGCCTGCACAGCCCGGGTTCTCGGCCGTTTTGCGTTTGTCGACAAAAGAAGACAGTTTGAAGACAGAAGGTGAAGGAGAAGAAGAGACGGAGAAGAAGAGAAGAAGACAGATAGAGCAAGGCACTGCACCCCAAGCATGCAGAGAAGACTCCTCCACACGACCAGACAGGCGCTCTCCCACATCGGGTCGTCCCCGGTGTTCCTCACCCCGGACGTGAAGCTCTCGTCCGTGCAGATGCTTGTGCCAACGGTCATCCCGAAGGGCACGCAGAAGATCGTCCTCAACAGCCTGCTCTCCGTCGTGGGGCCTAAGGGCGAGATCAACCTCCAGATACCGGACTTTCTAAAGATGGACAAGGCCAACCCGGCCGTTCTGAAGGTCGACATCGAGGACCAGAAGAACAAGATCCAGAAGTCCCTGTGGGGCACGTACCGCTCTCTCATCAACAACGCCGTCATCGGCGTCACCGACGGCCACTCGTCCACCTTGCGCTTCAAGGGGACCGGTTACAGGGTCATGCTCGAGAAGGACGCCAAGACGGGCCAGGAGTGGGTCAAGATGAAGGTCGGCAGATGTAACGTCGAGGGCTTGCCCATCCCGGAACACATTGTCTGCGAGACGCCTTCACAGACATTACTTGTCCTCCGGGGCCCAGACAAGCAGAAGCTCAACTTGTTTGCCGCTCGCTTGAGAAACATGCGTCCTCCAGAGCCTTACAAGGGCAAGGGCATCTATTTCAACGACGAGACCATCAAGTTAAAGGCCAAGAAGGTCAAATGATGGCTGAGAACCGCTCTCCCACTTTCTCTACGTATCGTACATCCTGTTTATAGCTACATATGTGTACTCCCCCGTACCCCGTCTCCCCAGACACTGGCGCAAACAACTATAGATTAGCTACATGAAAATCGCTCCTCCCCGACCACCTTCACCAACATCTTCGCCACGGGCTCTTACCCTGCCACCCCGCCGCCTCTACCGTGAAACATCACCATGTCTGCAAGATCCACATATCTGCTCGTAGACAACACATCTCATGTGCTGCGAGGGAACGAGTCCACCCTCTCGTTGGTGTCCTTTTTCGTCTACAACTACCTCATCAGTCCGATCGTATACAACAAATCAAACAAGGTCTCTCTCATCAGGCACCCGCAGGCGGCCACCGACGTCGACAACAGAGCGTTGGCCTGGAGTGACATTGTCCGGTTTGTGGCATCCTTAGAGAAGCCCCCCGATGGCGGCACGGATTTGATGCATGCCGTCACAGACATCCTCCAGTCGGTCTCCTTCGGCGTGAACAAGCTCAAGAGCTGCGACGTCATCGTCGTGTCGGCCTTCGACTCCGACTACGACTGGGAACTCTACGGGAGCAAGCTCAAGGCCCTTGTGGAGGCACACGACAACATCAATTTGATCTTCGTCGACTCGTATGCCGCAACCACGTCTGATGACTCTGCAGAGCCCAGGGACAAGTACCACGACGCTAACATCAAGTACATCAACAACTCGGTCGTCAACGCCAACATGAACAACGAGCAGAACTTCACCTACACCTTGGGCGACGCCATCTCCGCCCTGACAAAGTTCTCGTTGTTCACTCCGAAGTTCAAGAAACCAGTCGAGATCTACTCGTACAAGCTGCAACTGCTCGGGATCCCGGACCTCGAACTCGACATCTCCGCCTACCCGTTTGTGAAAAGGAGTACCTTGACCGACTACGTGACCTCCACCTCCATCGACACAAAGACCCAGCAGAGAATTAGAGAGAAGTACGTCTATTACTACGAAGAAGAGGGCAAGGAGAAGGAGAACTTTGGCGAAAAGGAGGCCAAAGAAATCCAAAACCCGGAATTCATCATAGAAGGATACAAGTTCGGAACGTCGAACTTCCTACTCACTGACTTGCCGGCAAACGTATTCAGCATGAATTCAATCAAGTCCATGATGATCGCCTCTTTTGTACCGAAATCGACTGTTCCTCCATGGTACCTCCATCAAGACTCCTTGATCGTCCTTCCGTCGAGCAAAAACGTCAAGAACGGCTCCCACACAATCAACAAAGACATGGCCATCTACTCGGAGCTCTGGTACGCCATGGTCCGCTTGAACGTCGTGGCCATGGTGCGGTACGTGAAGAGAAACGGAACAGACGTCAAGTACGGAATACTGTACCCACAAGGGTTTGTTGACGAGCAGTCGGAGATGAGCGGCGTCATTGACTTCGGATGTTTCATCTTTGTCGAAACGATCTTCAAGGACGACGAGAAATTGGTCAATTTGCCCGATCTTTTGAACTGGAAAATCAAAGACCCAAAACTGGAAACAGAGATGGACGCTCTGGTGGACTCGTTTTGTCTCGACAAGGACGACGCCGATTCCGATGCCGACGATCTTCCGACAGTGGAGTCGTGCGTCGTCTCCATGAATGACATCCCAAACAACGATATATTCTACAGGCTCAGAGAGGAGATTCTTGAAGAGTCCGGGCTTTCGTCCGACCAACAGGGAGGCCCCCATCTTCTAGCCAAAACGGTCACAAGCGCAATACGAAAGTACAACCACCCGCTCATGTCAGTCGAACGGTTGGTCTACCTGATCTCTTTCTTTATCCTGCAGCAGCATATCCAGGAGGACGGGGGAGGCGACCCGACATCGTTGTACAGTATGTACGAGAAACATGGAATCCCAATGCAGGTCATTGAGAAGTGGCTCGACACGGCTAAGACGGGGGGCGTATTCAGGCCAACCGCGTTGAACAAAGAGTATAAATGACGGGCAGCACTGTCCTGTCCCGACCTTGTAGCAGTGTATAATCAACAAAACAAACAGCAAAAAACAGGTATCTGTCGTTTGTGACACGTTCCGTTTGCACGGTGAAGACAATCGAGTCGCTCTGTGTATGTTTTCGAGGCATCTGGCACAATCTCAGTGCTGCACCGTATGGATCGCCTCCTTCTCCTCTCTGCTGCTGTTGTGAAGTCCTTGGGAGGTCCTCTATACTGCAATCGCTAACATTCAATGTCCATCACACCGAAGAAAACCATTGTGGGGAACCCATCCACGAAAAGAGCCTTCACGACCCAATTGTCATACGACAAGACCAGAAACAGACTCATTTATCCATCCGGGAAATGTGTTGTTCTCCGTTCACTCGATAAAGGCGGGGAAAGCTGGGTTTTTAATGCCCACAAGTACCCCGTGTCGGTGGCAAAGGTCTCCCCGAGCGGTTTCTACGTTGCCTCCGGTGATGAGTCCGGTAACGTGTTGATCTGGGACTGCTCACAGCCTGAGATGATTGTCAAGAGTGAGTTCAAGATCTTGAGCAATCGGATCAACGACTTAGCCTGGGATGCCGACAGCAAGAGAATCATAGCTGTCGGTAACGGCAGTGACACTTTTGGTCACTGTTTCACTTTCGACTCTGGTAACAGTATTGGTGAAATCAGCGGACATTCGAGTCAGATCAACTCGGTTGCCATCAAGACTACCAGACCATACTCTGCCTTCACCGTTGGCGATGACTCTAACGTAGTCTTTTTGAAAGGCCCGCCATTTAAGTTCAACCAAAGTAACAAGACGGTCCATACGAACTTTGTGAAAATGATCAAATACTCTCCCAACGGCAAGCTTGCAGCCAGTGTCGGGGTTGACAGGATAATTGCATTGTTCGACGGCAACACCGGGGAAGTGGTGAAATCGTTCAAAGACCTCTCGAAAGGTGGCATCTACGCCATTGACTGGATAGACGATGAAAGTTTCTTGATTGCAAGTGCAGATGCCTACTTGAGGATCGTCAACATCGACGGTAAGGTTGTCAAAGAATGGAGCTTGAATTATCAGGTTGAGAGTCAGTTTTTGGGGTGTGCTGTTGTCGGTGAGGACAAGTTCATCGGATTGACCTTGGGCGGAACTCTTTATGTTTTCAGCAAGGGGTCGTCGGACCCGGTTGAGATCATCAACTCTCATCAAGTCAGCGTCACCTCCATGGCCAAGCTCAAGGAAAGCGATGAGATTTTCACCGGTTCTTACGACGGTAAGATCTTGAAGCATCTAGTCGATGATGATGAGGACGCACTCGTCACGGGCGATGAGCACAAGGGTTTGGTTGTCTCAATAAAGGAAATCCCTGATGTTTCCAAATCGTTGTTTTCCGTTTCCTGGGACGACAAGCTGAAGTTGATCAGCGAGAGACTGGAAATATCAACGGTGGACGATTTGAAGAAGCAGCCAATCGACTTGAAGCTAAATACCAAGTTTGCAGCAGTATTGTTTGAGGATGAAATCAGATTCTACGATTTCGACGGGAAATCAATCAGTGGAAAGCAGTTGGATTATGAAGCTTCGAGCATCGACGTATCTGAGAACTTCATTATCATCTCCGATGCTAAAAACTTCCAGGTTCACGTTTATGACACAGACCTGAAAGTACTCAACGAGTCAAACTACTTGCGTAGTAAACCTACCGTGTTGTCGATATCCTCTAGCGAGGAATACTTAGCCTGTGGTGATATACAAGGTAAGATCTTGCTTTACAGCTTAAAGGACTACTCGTTAATCACCTCGAGATGGGCGTTCCACACATCGAAAATCAACTCCATCAAATGGAGTGCAGACGGTAAGTACTGTTTGTCTGGCTCGTTGGACACGAACATCTTCATCTACTCCGTCGAAAAGCCATCCAGAAACATTAAGTTCTTGAATGCACATAAGGAGGGAGTTAACTGTGTGGAATGGATAAATGAGGACACCGTTGTTTCCGCTGGTTCCGACAGCTGTATCAAGTACTGGGATGTCAAGCATTGAATAGCGATAGAGCATTAGTTATAGCCTGTTTACAAATTATCTACAAGTGAAAACCATCTAGAAACAAACAACTAAAAATAATGAATGACTTATGCAGCAGATTAACTGTAAATATATACAGTATAGAACAGACGTTGTAGCGGGAATTCCTCTAAGAGGCCTATATCGGAGGTCTCACATTGCTGATGGCAATGTCGATCACGTCGTTTGCGTCTATTGCCCGAACCAGCTGCTGGACTAGGGCTGGATTGGAGCCGTATAAGAGCGACGGGTCGTCCTCCGGCTCTATTAGATGCAAGCGTAGCGGTAGAACGATCTTGAAACATGTCTTCACAATGGCCGGTGTGACAAACGTCATCTCCAATATGAACGCCTTGAACCGGATGAAGTCAGTCAAGTCGGTGATGATGTATGTCGGTATTCCACCTTTGATAAACCTCGAGTACCGCACCTCCACAATGAGGTCGTATATGTAGGTTTTCATCTCGGTAGTTATCGTGACCTGTCGTACACGTTCTTTTATTGCATCTAGACTGGTGAATTTGAACGGTTCCGAAGGCTGCGGCAGGTCGCCGACCTCATCTCTGTAGTTGAACAGCAGCAACGTTTCGAGCTTCGTATCGAGCTCAGAGTCCGGAGACGAGGCCAGAATCAGTGGGTACTTGTGTTTTCGTATTTCGTGGTAAAGAGTCCTCTGGTTATCCATGCTCAGTTCCAGCAAGGAGAACACTGAGGCGCCGTTTGCGGTTGAAATCGGAGTGACCTGCGAGCTCACTGGCCATCCCTGCAGTATCTTCTGCACCCTTTTGACAGTGGTGTGTGGGTCCGTCGACGTGACCAAGACGGGGCGCTCTAGGACCAGGGCACATAGAACCACGTGTTGTAGGAAAACCATGTTTTGCTTGTATTTGCACACCCACTTCTGCCCCTGCTGTCTCCGTTCGACGACGGTTCTGTTTGATGATGTCCGAAACACTTTATTTGATGTAGGAAAAAGAGAGTAGGAGGCTTTCCCGATCGGGAAAGAGAAAATTTTATTTTTCTTTTCCACCGTTTCATGGTCAACTTGTGTTCTTCTTCTTGCTGGTGGAATCTCTCTTTATCGGCTGGGACTCAAAAGGATAGGGATATTCAAAGAGCCAAGATTAAAGATAATGGGGAAACTAGTGCATAACGTCCAGAAGAAACAACACAGAGAGAGAGGCCAGATTACCAGCAGAGCCCGTTTCGGTCTCTTGGAAAAAAAGAAAGATTACAAGCTACGGAGTGAAAACTTCCACAAGAACCAGGCGAAGCTCAAGCTCTTGAAGGAGAAGGCGAAGAACTATAACGAGGATGAATTCTACCATGCAATGAAAAACAGAGAGACGAATGAAGACGGGATCTTGATTCAAAAACGTCAGTTTTCAGAAAACTTGTCCAACGACCAGGTCCTTTTACTCAAAGGTCAAGATCTCAATTATCTGAACACCATCTCATCCAAGGAGAACAGGAAGATCGAAAAAAGCATGAACAGCATGAACCTCTTTGGAAGTAATGGTAAGCACACTGTCTTTGTGCAGGACAAAAACGAGTTTGAGAAGTTCAATCCTGAAGAATATTTCCAGACCGACAAAGCGTTGTTGGGAAGACGAGAAAACCGTCTAAAGACCTCACAGTTACTTCATTCAAATACGAGCCTTTCTCAGGACACCGAATCGCTGGAAGAGTCGCTGGCATACAAAAGGAGAGAACTGGACGTATTAAAGCAAAGGATTGAAAGAGAGAAGAAATTGAAAGACGTGAAAAGTAAGCTACAGTTACAAAGGGAGCTAATGAAACCGGGATCGAAAAAGAAAATCACCAAGGACGGCCAGGTAGTGTACAAATGGAAGAACGAACGTAAGAAGTGATCATCGTCTCCGGGATTTGAACACTGGAGTATCGTCGTCGTCCTCGTTGGTTTGATAGTGATCACTGAAGTTGCTATGGTCAATCGGAGCCTTCGTCTTCTCGAATTTCGTTCTTGACGAAGGCATGTCTCTAACGCTGTTGTGCGATGCAGCAATCTCACGAAACGATTCATGGGCATCGATGGCCTGGGAACCTTCGTCGTCACTGTCTACAAACAACGTCGCCTCTCTTATTCTCTTACGACTTGAAAACTGTTCCGGTGGAGGAGCCCCGGCGGAAGTGTCGCCAAACATGCTATCCAATTCCGGAATGATGTCGTCGTTCTGGTTGAGGTTCACCTGGAGCTCGTTAGATTTATAGTTGGAATTTTTAAATTTGACCGTTTTAATCGTGCTGTCCATGATCGGGTTGTATTCGGAGCCAGTTGTAGTTTTCACAAATTTGGAGTAGTTGAGGCGGTTTTCCCACCGGGGGTCACTGCCATACGCCATTCTGAAGTTCGAGTAAACCCTTGGATTTGAGCCACCTTGCAAGTCTACCTGGAACTTTTTGATTTTCACTACACTGGAATCATTGTCTTTCCTTTGGAGAGAGTGCAGCAATTTTTCATCTTCAGATATCTTGTCCATTTTCATCTTCTTTGTTCTTTTGAAAACTTCTGCCAAATGGCTATTGGACGCGGTGGGATTTGGAGAAAGGCTCTTGATAGAGAACACTTTCGGTTTCTTTGAAGGGACACCAACTTCCTCGGGTGTAGCACTCCTTTTCAGGTTCAGCTTAGATAAACTGGTGCTAACGGTATTTAGGTTTGATCCTGTTGTGTTTGAGGTTTTCAGAGGAGTGGTAATCGATGCATTGGTGCTAACACTCGGGGTCCTACTGGCCTTGTTTTTCTGTGTGCTTTGCGATGTGTACGTTTCTAGGTCATCCAAATCATCCATTTCGTCAAACATTTTCTCCAACTGGCTCTTCCGGCTTCGTTTGGCCTCTCTGTTGGCTAGCTGTAGTGGGAACGGCTTGATGTCCACAATGCCAAAATCCTTTTTATCGGTGGTCTTTGTCTTTGCCATTAAACTTTCCCTTTTCTCCCCTTCCCCTTCATCTTCGGCTACATCATGGTCAAGGTTTATCACAGTCTTTTCTTGTTCTATCTCTGGTATCAGACATTTGGCCAACCCGCCGGTCACTTCCCACTCTCGTGAATTCAGCTTCTTCGCCCACACGTCCGGGTGCTTGATACGCCCGACAGTGCCGTTTATGAGCACGGAATCCAAATCTACCAATTCTGCAGAGACTTCAATAAAGTCTATGTTCTGTAGCTTTGTCTTCAGCACTGGCGAAATTTTTAAGTCTTCCACTCTGAAAAACTCGAACTTCCAGTCAGAAGACCGGAGCTTCAAAACCATGTTTTTGGCCACCGTCAAAGAGTCATTGCATCCGCCCTTGAGCTCCTTGCCCGGACCATACACCCACGTAGCATGGCCCTTATTTGTAAGTCTCAATTTCCGGTCGTCGAGCACCACTATTTCGGTCTGTAGCCGTGACACCTTCCTCAGGTTCAAAGGTATGTCACAATCATCGGATCGGCCTAGTTTGTATATGACCCCGTTCTTCAGCGGGATGGACTTGGCACCTGTGGACGCCGCCTCGGTGCAATCCAACGGGAGCTGAACATCCACGATCCACATGGCCGGAAGTTTGTTTCCCTTAGACGAAAGGGCTCAGGAAAAACGGAGACGGCAAGATTCATGCTGGAGATCAAGGCGGAGATCGATTTTACGTGTACGTGTTTTTGCGAGAAAAGAGAAATCTCAAATACAGCTTTTTTCTGCGGTTTTCCTGTGATGCAATGCTTATGTCTATATATCAGCCTGTTCTATTTGGATATCGAGTTATAAAAAGAGATGACTTCTTCGTCAACAAAGACCTTACGGCGGTCGAAGTTGAGGACCTGTAGCCCCTTGGACGAGGTGCAACGACTGATGGCCACATAGAGCTGGCCCTTTTCGAAGATCTTGCGCAAGTCGACCTTCACCCGCTGCAAGGTCTGACCCTGGCTCTTGTGGATGGACATCGACCATGCCAAGATGATCGGGAGCTGCAATCTGATGAAGCCGCTGTCGGTTCCCCTCCCGAAGTCAGGCTTAAATTCGCTTCTGTCGATAAGAATGTAGATGGGAGGGTATCCCTCTTTGAGAGTAAATCTGACGTGCGGTAGTAACTGATCTTTTGGGTTGTAACTTCTCAAGAGCTCCTCCATCAGTTCTGCTGTGAATGGGTCTACCAAGGTCAGGTCTTCCACTGCTGGGTCTCTGGTGACCCCACTTCTGTTCAAAAGGATCATGCTGATCTTCTTCAACACGGAGACGTTTGCTGCTGTGTACTGCTGGCCGAATCGGGCGTGGAAGCTGTGTAGAATGGGTCTTGTCAAAAAGGCTTCGACGATGCCTAACTGGCCGTTGACGAGTCGATGATCGACGTCGTTCTTGATGAGCATCACCTGCGCCCCCACCTTCAGCCTCAAACTGGGGGAGCACATCAGTAGCTCAAGACTCTTCTTGGTCTTCTCGTCTATGGCCAATCCGACGGTGGAGATGTCCTTGCAGTCGTAGACAAGCTCGGGGCCGCCGAGGGTGTTCAACTTGTTCAAATTCGACCGCTCGACTTCCTCTCTTGTCGGGAATAACTCGGTCGGCTCAATTCCGTCGTTGAAGTCGATGGGTCTGTTCAGCTGCCGCATTTTCCCCTCCAGCTTGTAGTCAATCTTGCCGATTCTGAGCGAGTTCAAGATGTCCACCAACTCTGTATCTCCCTGCTGCCTGAAGACCTTGGAAAGGATGATGTTTTCATGGACCACCTCTTTCCAGGACTTCGACTTAAAGCAGTAGTTGATGGAGGCACCGGAGAACTTGCTGATGGGCGGCAGTTGCAAGAAGTCGCCACTGATAACGACCTGGATCCCTCCAAAGGGCTCCTCGTTTCTCTTTATCTTTTTGGCCAAATAGTTCAACTTGTCGAACAGCTCTGAGTCAAGCATACTCACTTCGTCGATGATGAGCACGACCATCCGTCTCCAGACCATGTACTTGTCCATGTTCTTCTTGATCTTGGCAAGCAAGACGTCGGCAGGCTCCTTGCCGAGACCTACGCCAAACAATCGCTGGATGGTCTGGCCGCCGACGTTCGATGCTGCAAGCCCCGTGGGAGCCGAGATCCCGATGTTGGAGTTCCCGTACCTGGTCTGCAGCTTGCGAATGATCAGCTTCAGTAGGAACGACTTACCGGTACCTGCCGACCCCGTGAAGAAGACGTTTTTCCGCTTGTTCAAGATCGAGTCAAGCACGTTCTGCTGTTCTGTACTCAGGTCGAGACCGTCGAAGGACGTGTCAATGGCCTGCAAGTGGGAGTGGGACGCAGCCGTCTTCGGGCTGTTCCTGTTCGGGTCGTTGGAGGCCAGCATCTTGTGGCCGCCGGCACCGGAGTGCCTGAACTTGGCTCCAGGACGGACATTGATGGACTTTGATGCGGCCCACGGGAGTACTCTTGTGAGTCTGTCTGAAGAGGAGGACGCTGTCTCTACAGCCTTCGACTTCGCCTCCGACAGGTGCCCTGAGTCCAGAGACTTGGCCTTCTGCGCCTTCGTGATCGCAGACCGGGACTTGGAAGACACCACCGACGTCCTGCCGGAGAACTTGGACTGTGCACGCAGAAGCGACGTCAGAGAGGACTTCTTTGCCCTTACCGGGCGGGCCTCGATGTCCAAAACGTTCTCCTGCTCCGTTGCAGGAACCGTCTGTGGTGCCGACAGCGTCCTGCCGGCCTTGTAGGCGTCGACAGTGGCGAACAGCGATGAACCAGACGAGTTCGACCGTGTCAGGCTGGCCGGAGTCCTGATCTGGTCCTTGCCGAGGGTTTGCAGCTGCCGCTTCTTCCTGTTTCTGTCCAAGGCGGCAAACGGCGACGACATCTGCGGATTGCTGCTCTGTGCTGATAGCGGGTTCTATATTCTAGTGCTACACAATGTACTCTATAGGGTAGAAGACGTGTCTGGCAGGAGGAAAGAAAGAAAACAAACAAAACGGAACGCGGCATGTTTTTTTTTCCATCTTCAACTTTTCCAGTTTCTCCAACTTCACCAACTTCTGGGGCTTTTCACTCGACGGACTCACGGTCCTTGTCAGTCCGGGTAGACGCTGAGGAGCCAGCGGTGGAGACAGGTTCGAGGTAGGCGTCCTCGACGATGCCATTGCGGCGGAGCCAGGGTTCGCCCGAGAGGAAGACGCCGGCCGGGTCGGTCTGGTGTCTCACCTTCTGCCACTTGAGGAGGTCTTCGCCGTGCCACTCGGCCATCTTCTCCTTTGTGACGATGGTCTCATCGTAGTTCTTCGCCCAGTGGGGCTGTCCGCCGGCGGCCTCCATGATTTCCTCGAAGACATGGAACCAGCGCTTGTAGTCGGTCGGATAGTCGAACGGCCGGTAGATGGTGGCGTTGATGTAAAGCGTGAGCTGCGAGTTGGTGACCTTGCCGACGGGGAGGTAGTTTTGTCTCGGAGTGTTGTCAAGAAATGGTCTGAGCGTATTTCCGTAGATGGGGCCCTTGTCGACGAGCTGACGCTGCGAGAGGTCCTGTTGCGACTCGTCCGTTGGAGGCAACGTCGTGTTAGAGCAACGGATCTCCATTGGTGAGTGCACATAGAACTCGCCGGACTTCTTGCCCTCCTCGATGGAGTTTGCCAACAGCCGGATGATATCTGGCCCACTCACGAGCGGACACGCCCACTCGTCGACGTATTGGTGGAAGAGACAGTCCATGTTAAGGCCGTCGACAGAGCTCTGCACGGCCACGTCGCCGTTTCTGTTGAACGTCTCGATGAGGCCGTACTGTCTCGAGAAGACAAACTTCTCCACGAAGGGGGTCAGCTTCGGGAGGAAACGCACACAAACATACAAGAGCGACTCGTAGAAGAGCCGGCCAAAGAAGGTGCCGTACCAGGAGCTCCGAGGCGGAGAGATCGGCTCGGTGCTCTTCGATGCCCGCCAGAGGATGCACTTCTTCGTGTAGGGGAACCACCACACGCGGATGAACTCGTCGGACGTCCAGATCGAGTCGAACTTCTCAATGAGCGTCTCGATGTTGATCACCTCCTGGACAGACCGCAGCTGGAACTTCGGAACAGCACGCACAGTCACCTCCGTGATGAGGCCGATCTTCCCGAGAGAGAGACAAGCTGCCCGGAACACGTCCGGGTTCTCGTGCGAGTTGCAGTTCACGACCTCGCCCATCCCGTTGACTAGCTTCAAATTGACGACCTGGCTCGACACGAGGCCGTGATACTGCGACGACCCGTGCGTGCCGGTGGAGATGATTCCGGCCAGCGACTGCTCCGAGATCGAGCCCAAGCTCTGCATCGCCAAGCCTTTCGACTCCAAGATCTCGTTCAGCTGGTACACACGCATCCCGGCCTGCGCCGTGACATCCGTGTACTTCCCGTCCGGGGACGGCTTCTCGTCGAGGAACTTGTTGTACTTGTCGAGGTTCACCAGCCACTCGTTGATAGGGTTTGCCACAATCGTGAGGTCCGAAGGCGAGTGGCCCGATCCGACCACCATGATCTTCTTGTGCAGCCGGCGGGCGGTATTGACGATGTTCCGGATGTCTTCGAGACACTTCGGCTGGAAGTAGAACTGTGGCGAACACTGGTACGTGTTGGCCCAGGTGTGGTGCACCCGCGGGACTCTGATCTTCGCCAACGACGACGGCAACGTGAACGACATGTCTGCTCGGTGCTGCTGTTGCTGCTACTACCACTGCTGCTACTGCTAGGACTGTCTAGATTACAATAAAATACATTACAAACGAAGAGGAAAAGTCTGTCTTTGTCACTGGCCACTGAGGAGAAAAAAAAAGAAACCGGGCAGCTGCGACAGACGCGCCGTCGTGGCCTCCTACAACACGGCGACGATGTCGTGGTAGATGTAGTTGAGCAAGTCCGGGACATAGATGCAGTTCTGGACAAACTCGAACTTGTACGCCTGGAGCATGGCGACGCCCAGCGGGTACTTGAGGATCTCCTTGATGAGTAGACAGGTGCTGATGTTGATTTCGTTGAGTTTGAGGTAGTCGTTGAAGCCGTAGTTGAACTTCTCGATCTCGACCTGCTCGCTACGGTCGAGCTCGGGACGGAAGAATTTGGACGGGTTGTTGATCAGCTCGTTGTTGTAGTTGATCAAGGCGTCGTTCTTGCCTGTCTCGAGGCTAACGATCTCGAGGCGAGGCTCGATGCCCTCGATGATGAACTTGCGGCCCTCGTTGTTCGGGAGCTGCACGACCTTGGCCTTGCTCTGCGGGAAGGCAAACTGCACGTTTTTGATGAACTCGACGGCGGGGAGCAACTTCTTCTTGTTGAACTGGCTCTCGTACGCTCTCCAGAGCTCGATCTGCGTGATGCTGCTAAACTTGTTTGGCTTGAAGCAGCAGCGCAACCATGACGTGGCTCTCTGCGGCTCCTTCAGCTTGTTCAGGTCCTTGAAGATGGCCTCGTCCGCCTGCACGTTGGGGATCGTCGTGTTGAGGTCCTCTTTCTTCAAGACCCGTTTGTAAAGCCGCAGGTAATTCAAGTTTTGGATGTTGAACTCCGTCTTGTAGTTCTGCTTGTACACCATGAGCAGCGGGAGCAACTTCTCGAGAATGAGCTTGCGGTTGAGGTCCTTGTGGATGAGCGTCGTGAGGTTCTCCTCCTTGATGGAGAGGTACTGGATCAAGAAGTCGAGCGAGGTCAAGATGATCTCGTCGTCAATCGAGTTGTTGTTATTCGAGAGGATCAAGAAGCCAAGCGTCTTGTTCAAGAACTCGTCGTCGATCAACACGCTAGCGTCGTTGCTTCGGCTGCCAGCAGTTGTGGACGGGGGGGCCGGGGTTCCTGCAGCACTTGCAGCTGCAGCAGCAGCAGCAGTGGCAGCCGCTGCTGTTGCAGCGGCGACGGCGGCGGAGACGGAGTCCTCCTCGTCATTTGGCGACGAGCCATACATGTATCTGCTGATGGATCGGAGGATCGTGATGGAGGTGTTTTTGTCGTTGTTGATCTTGAAGATAAAGATCAACTTGTTGAAGATGGCGTCGTCCTGGTGGATCGGACTGAGGTACGAGGAGATGTTCTCGATGATGTCGAGACTGTACTTGATCAACTCCTTGAACTGGTCGTTCTCGAAAAAGTCCAAATGGTTCACAGAGTCCTGGTAGATGTCGAGGAAGGAGAGGATGATCTCGCGCAACTGGATGTTTAGGCTCAGCACCTGGCAGTTGTCCACATTCTGGACAAGGTTGCGGATAATCAAGAAGCAGTCGATCTTCACGTCGATCTCCACGGCTGGGTCCTGCAGATACCGCAGGAGGTGGTCCACGAGAAACGCGTACTCCTTCTTCAAACTGATCTTCGCCGGGTTGTTGTTCGAGAGCACGATGAGCAAGTTCAAGATGTACTTCACCTCGTCCATGAGCTCCGACTCGAACGACATCTTGATCCGCTCCAGCTGCTTGACACCCTGGTGATTCAGCCCGTTAATGTTGTGGTACGTGAACTGGTGCTCGTTCCGCAACACCTTGTTGTTCTCGATGAACTTCGCCTCCTGCTTCGACGTCGAGACTGGGTCCACGGGAAACATCCGGATGGCGTCCTGAGCCGTCTGCGCCAGCGGGCTGGGCGAGCCCTGCTGCGGGCCACCCACGGGGCCGGGCGTCACGGTGAGAAACGTATTTGTTGACATCGTTTATGCTGGTCTATCCAATGCCCTTAACGGCTTCTTCTACTCCCTTATTCTGCCTCTTTCTTCTTGCCCCTCCTTCTCTCTTTTGGTAACACCATCTTCAGTCTGTCCGTGTTACTTTTTCGTGCTACACACTTTTCTCGTTTTTCTCGCTGAGCTTTCAAAACCAAGAAAGAAAAAAACTTACGTCAGCTGCTTATGTAAGTTAAGCCGATCGGCGCACGGCTTCTTTGTTACGTAAGCGTTTCCCTATTTTTCCCGTTGCTGCGCCTGCCGAAGCCCCTTCCGCATCGGGGCATAATTTCCGGGGCTTATCTCCCTCGAAGGCAGAAAACGACGACGACTCGTTATCTCCCTGCTACAGCAACAAAAATAGAAGCAGCCGTGGAAGAAAAGCAAAATAAGAGATGCCCCCCGATGCAGATGGAGCAGACGATGAACAAGCTCATCGACAACGAACACGCCATCGCTCGCTCTGTCGCCGCCGGCGGGAAGACCCTCAGTGAACAAAGGCCTGGCTGCTAGCGGTTCCAGAACAAGCCCTATCGCAGAAAGAGCAGCACAGCTATCGCACAATCGTAGCCCGACGTAGCCGCTAACACTCGAGAGCAGGACCGGCCGCCGTTGTGCAGCGTCACAGAGCTGAGGCACCAGTCGCCGGACACAGCCCCGTGCCCCGTCCTGCGAGGTATACCGATAAGGGTCTCTGCCGAGCTTGCGAGAAGTGGCATTGCGTGCTGTGCTCCCTGGCGGCAATTGCTTATCGGCTGCATGAGTGTGCGTGCAAGCAGATGCCCTGCTCCTGCTCCTGCTCTTGCTGTCGGGGCTCCTCTTGAGGCCTCAACGGGCTGCACGCTGCCTCTGGGCCCTTATCTCTCCGACGATGCTTGTGTTTGGCTCTGCTAAATCTCTCAAATTTCTTCTCACCGTTTTGTCTCCGTCCTGTCCATATATAGATATATATAAATATATATAATATATGTAAATATATAAATATGTATACTCGTCGTGGCTCCCTGACGACATGGTACCTGTCTATCCTACTACTATTACTGCCCCTCTTTGCAAAACCAATCCTCATTCCACTGGCTCACAATGTCTGAGAAAATCGCCCCAAAGGCTTCCGGGTTCTCCCCGATAACTTCAGCCCAGTCGAGAATACATGACATCGCCGCCACCGCCTCTAACTTGAGGGCCATCGACGCCAAGGTCGTCGACAATGACGACGACTTGCTTGCCGAAATCGGATACAAGCAGGAGTTGAAGAGACGGTTCTCCACCTTCCAGATCTTCGGTATTGCCTACTCCATCATGGGGATCCTTCCCTCGGTGGCCTCCCTCTTGGGGACAGCCCTCTCGGCAGGACCCGCCGGTGCCGTCTGGTCCTGGGCCGTCGCCTCCATCTTCATCTTGACCATCGGTATCTCCATGTCCGAATTGGCATCCTCAATCCCAACTTCCGGTGGATTGTACTACTGGACCTTCTACTACGCCCCGGAGGCGTGGAGAGTTCCTCTCTCGTTCGTCATCGGCTTGTCCAACACGATGGCCCTTTGCTCCGGGTCCGTCTCCGTCTTCTACGGTAACGCAGAGGAGATCTTGGCCGCCGTGTACCTCACCAAGGACGGGAATTTCGACATCACCACAGGAAAAACATACGGTGTCTTCGCCGGGTGTGTTATCACTGGTGCAGTCGTCACCTGCCTCTCGTCGAAAAACGTCGCCATGTTGCAATCCATCTCCTCCATCTGCCATACAGGTCTCCTTGTCCTCTTTTTCATTGCCTTGCCCATCGGAACCAGGGTCAATAGACACGAGTTCAACAGCAGAGGCTTCATTTTCGGCGAGGTGCAGAACTACTCAGACTGGCCCATCGGCTGGCAGTTTTGTCTATCGTTCATGACTGCAGTGTGGACCATCGGTGCCTTTGACTCGTGTGTCCACATGTCCGAAGAGGCAAAGAACGCATCCTACGGAGTTCCAATCGGTATCTGCGGCTCCATCACAGCCTGTGGCTTCCTCGGCTTTTTCATCTTGATCTGCACCACCGCATGCATGAACCCAGACATCGCTAGCGTCCTAGAAACAGACACAGGCTTCCCAATGGCACAGGTCATCTACGACTCTCTAGGAAGACGGTGGGCCATCGCCTTCATGTCCTTGATGGCAGGCTGTCAATGGTTGATGGGCTCCTCTTTGCTCACCGCCGCTTCGAGACAGATCTGGGCGTTCGCCAGAGACGACGGGTTGCCTTTCTGCTCCATCGTCAAGGTCGTCAACAAGAAACTGAGAGTCCCTATCAGAGCAGTCATCCTAGCATGCCTGATCTCCCTAGCCATTGGATGCCTCTGCTTGGCAGGTTCAGCTGCAGCAAACGCCTTGTTCTCCCTTGGTGTCCTTGGTAACTACCTTGCATGGTGTACCCCAGTCTTCCTCAAACTCACCTTCGGTAAGCACAAGTTCAACCCCGGTAGCTTCTACCTCGGCCCAATCTTTTCCCCAATCATCGGTTGGATCGCCTGTGCCTGGGGGGCCTTCATCACAGTCTTGGTCTGTTTCCCTGCAACCAAATCGGTCACCAAGGAAGACATGAACTACTGTGTCGTCATCACTGGCGGTGTTTGGATCTTGTCCATCGTCTTCTTCTTCACCTATAAGTACAAGTACTACCATGGTCCAAGGAGTAATTTGGACGATGATAACATCGAAGTGGTTTCAAGTGCTGAAGACGTCAGCTATCCACACGACGAAAAGGTCTGATGAGTTTTAATTCTCTTCTTGTTTATTTTGATTATCTTTTTCATCACTTTTCACGTTCCTTTCACTTCAAATAATAGTTTACTTTTTATGAATATTCTTTTTGGTTTTTGTTCTTCCTTTTTCCTAATGGATTCTTTATATTCACTCAACATGTAGCTAATAGAACTATCTAACTGACTAACCTTGCAAAAAAAGAAGTATGGTGAATTAAAAAAATATAAGAGCCCGATGCGGGGCTCGAACCCGCAGCCTTTTGATTGCTATCAAATTAAGAGTCAAACGCTCTACCGATTGAGCTAACCAGGCTATTACGTCAAATCTTTTACT
Organism: Pichia sp. NRRL Y-27259; assembly: GCA_030563085.1. NCBI lineage: Eukaryota > Fungi > Ascomycota > Pichiomycetes > Pichiales > Pichiaceae > Pichia > Pichia sp. NRRL Y-27259. The sequence goes on along the minus strand of JAKUBB010000055.1, from coordinate 25,711 downwards.
ACATCTCTACATGCAGAAACGTTGCAAGAATTTTATCCTGCAGAAAAAGTTTCTGAAAAAAGATTCTGTATTAGCAGCCATTGCAAAGTTTATTCGCCCATTCTATCTTATAGGAATGAAGGGATAATAATTACATAATACTGTTGAGATAAGATGCCGAAGTCGATAAGGATCTAGATATAAGTAATGCCGAGTATGTTGAGATAAGTTATCTAGACAGACAATAGATAAGAGATAAGAGATAAGATGGGAATAAGGCATTACAAGATAAAGAAAGATCCTTATAAAGACAAGGCATTAAATTAATCTAAAACTGGAAAGACTAACCGACATGATGAGTGTATAAATACAAGAGGTTTATCCCTTGTATTTATGCTTGGAAGTATTAGTTTGTAAGTTCTATGTAAGTAAGCAACAAACATAAGGAATAGAACCACATACCATGGATATATTATCTAGGATAGATAGACTTCGACAAATACACACATAAATACCACTTAATGTATCTCTTATGACTGGAAAGGTATAGAAACAACCTCATCTGTGTGTTAGTATCAGTGTTGAAATCATATATGGTTAGTATATGATCATTGGCACTGAAAGTGTTGATATACGATGCCGAAGCTGATGATTTAAGATATGAGCAATGCCGTGCATGTAGAAATAAGAGATTAGATAAGGCATCAAAGTAATTTAAAACTGGAAAGACTAACCGAGATGAGAAGTATATAAATACAAGGGATTTATCCCTTGTGGTTATTTTTGGATCTATAAGTGTGTTAGTAAGTCATATAAGTTATATAAATAGTAAGCAACAAACATAGGATTATATATATACCATAATGGATATTCCATCAAGAATACATAGACTTCAACAGAAAGTTGTTGAAATCATATATGGTTAGTGTATGATCTTCTTTATCAGAATGTTGTTAATCAATAACTTACGATAAGAGACTTCCTCTGTGTGATTACGTAAGATATATCAAAGGGGAGATTCACAGAGTAAGAATGTTTTTCTAAGTGAGGCCTATAAATACCAGCAGTATTTCCCCTTGGTAGTAGTTTAGTTAGTTTAATTATATATACTAATATATAGCTTCTTTGCAGATTACATTTTGAAGTAAAACACTGATAGGACTAACTAAGACATAACAATTTCCTCAAAAATTCAATTGCTATAAGAAGAGATGAATATAATCAAGAATTAGGGGACAAAGTTAATCATAAAAACATATTTGAATAAATCCTTCCACATCTATATCAACAATTTTTTCAACAGTTCTCTCGTGGTTTGAAATTTTGCACTTAGATGGACCGTAGATTCTTTTTCAAGAATAAAGCAGTTCCCTTCATGAGCTCTTAAAAAGCTTATGTTTGTATTATTAAAAAAAAAGACGACAAATGAAAACGCAACAGCTGCAATCTTCCACCAAATTTCAACCCCTTGTAACTCAGCAATCCCGCTCTAACTTCACAGTCCGGTTAGCCTATAATGTTGCCTTTTTAAAGTCTGTTTTCACAGTACATTTTAATGAAAGCGACACCAACTAAAAAACCTACTGCTCCCAAAAACAGTCCTAAAAGTATCAAGACCTCTTGCTGCATATGGCATTTTCTTCTGTGCTCTTCTTCAGTTGGAAGTGTAGCGGTGCCATTTTCTAATCTGTGAAAATTCACCTCAGCATCTACGAATTCCTTGTTGAAAATTCCACTTTCACAGCCGCCGGAAGGAGTGGCGTTTTCAGTTGCAAAAGCATAATTGGGAGGATCTCCAACATCCTGACTCATGTTAACTCCAAGTTTCTCCATTTTTTGTTCCATCTTTCCCTACAGCAATACTATTGGGAACCACTTAGTTGGCAAACAGCGTCTTGGCGGCAATGAAACATTTCCGAAGAAAGAGACACTAAACACACATTAGTTTTTAATACGTTTCAAAAAGACGCAATGTGTATTGTCCCGAAATTACCTTATATAGTTTAGGGAATATCGATTAGAATTGAACTTACAGAATATGTTTCAAAATAATAAGAATGAATTCTGTTTATTTTTTCTGGTTCGTAAAAAATACACGAGCTTTAGCGAAAATTCACTCGATGTGTATTTATTATACATTCATCAGTAATGCTCGTAGCTTTATCAAATAACTTAACTTTTTAGAAATATATATAATCTGTGAGAAATCAGAGGAATTGCATCCCAATGTCACCTATTATTTTTATCGATAGTGATTTTGTCTTCACCAACTTTTCAAGAACTTGAGGCGTAATATAATTCCATCGTTTTCGAGAAAAAGTAACTGGCAGCAATCCTTTGTCCGAAACATCAATACAATAAGATTTTCCTGGAACGCATTTTTTTCCCGAGTTATAAGCCACATAATTTACCTTCTCTTTCCCCTGAGTTCTCAAATTTGTGATATTCTTGGTTTGAAAGATTTCAATTTTTCATTCAGCAGTAAGTGAAGTGGCTTTTTAATAGGATTAGCTCATTTTTAAGTAATGGATATATCTGCAGTTAGATATTTCTGCTAAAACATCACCTTACTTTGAAATTAAGTCTTGTGTGCCGAAATTTTACCAACACTGAATAAAGAAAAGTATTTCCCTATCAAGGCACTGACGATAGAATAAAATCAGCAGTGATGAATATATGCTTTAGTGGTTTCTCGATTATGCAATAGCATGACGATTTAAGTATTCTCTTCATGCTTGAAAAAGTGTAATGGGTTGAAAAATAATCCTAAATAATATACTAGCGTTTAGCCAGTTATACAGCTTAGTAGCATACATCTTTGCCTAAAATTTTTAGTGTTAAAATTTTTACTCGATGCTTATACTGAGTATGATTTATATCTAATGATGCTTATTTGGTGCTGATCGACAAAAATGCGCTGCTTCGAGCTTTTTTTAAACCAGCAACACTACGGCAACCAATCCCATCGCCGTGGCGCCAATAAAACAAAAGATCCAAATCAAATAGCAGTCATGTGATAGAAAACATTTTCTTCTGTGCTCTTCTTCAGTTGGAAGTGTAGCGGTGCCATTTTCTAATCTGTGAAAATTCACCTCAGCATCTACGAATTCCTTGTTGAAAATTCCACTTTCACAGCCGCCGGAAGGAGTGGCGTTTTCAGTTGCAAAAGCATAATTGGGAGGATCTCCAACATCCTGACTCATGTTAACTCCAAGTTTCTCCATTTTTTGTTCCATCTTTCCCTACAGCAATACTATTGGGAGCCACTTAGTTGGCAAACAGCGTCTTGGCGGCAATGAAACATTTCCGAAGAAAGAGACACTAAACACACATTAGTTTTTAATACGTTTCAAATAGACGCAATATGTCTTGTCCCGAAGTTAATATTCCCTTATATAGTTTAGGGAATATCGATTAGAATTTGAACTTACAGAATATGTCTCAAAATAATAAGAATGAATTCTGTTTCAGTTTCGGGCTGTGCACGACAAGGAACAACAATATACTTCTAATTATGTTTACTTTTTCTATTGATCACATATTGCCTCTTTCTGTTGGAGCATGGATTGATCAAATCTTCTTTGTCCTGCTGATTTTGATGACCGTCATTCATCATTTTTTGGCTGATTGATTTTTCCTGCTGGTTAGAATGGTGGAAAACGACACCAGATATATGGCAATTCCTGGAGGATTCGCAGTAGGTTTTCTTTGCTTTATTACTCGAAAATGGCGAGACAGCCATCAAAAGAAGTTAGACAAGTATTATGAGAAAAAGAACGATACAGAACTCGATGAAGGTTTACGAACTGAGTATAAACTCAAGTGTTACAAGAAGCAACGCGTGTTATACTTTTTAGATGCCATGAGTTTATGTCTCCTATTCGGAGGTGCATCCTTAGTAATATATGGGTTTGAACCAGAGTCTGTGAGTTTGTATGGGGAGCTTTTAACTCTCTTGAAGAAAAGAGAGTCCGAAACAGGGACTAACAATCCACACAGCTCAAACATGAAGTTAACTTCCAATAACCATTTTCTTCAAAACAAATGAGACGGTTTTTATTCAAAAAAGGATTCTGCTTATTATGATAATGGGATAAAACAATATTCATTCCTCGAATAATTTAAGAAGCGATGATGCCCATCTTAATTATAAAATTTGAACTTGAACAAGTCAGTAACCATGTTTTTGGTGCTGATTGAAGCCATTTCACAACGTTCTTCTAAAACATTATGCCGGAATAAATGATGCTTGATATAAATTGCTTAGTTCTGAGATAATGAACCGGATGTGTTCATAGCATTCTGCATCCTTCATCGTCTTCAAAAATACAAGCGACCTTATTCATTTTGAGCCCAATTTATTTCAGTGATTGAGTTAACCAAAGTAATTATTTTACAGCATCACCCAGCGTCATGTTTTCGGCTTCAGTGGAAGATGGTGCCACTGTTTGTTGTTTCGTAAACTTCCACCCCACAGCACTATTTTCTAACATTGTAGACGTAAGCCGTCATAGACTTTCTGTCTGCATTACCACAATCCAATACGAATCACAGTAGCCAGCCAAGGGCAAACTTGTGCTTTTCTTAGAGAGAGTCTTAAACAGAGTGCACCATCGATGTACCTAAGAACATGTTTGACCACAGCATATTGATGCAGATGCGAAGTTTTGATACATCTGGGTAATGTTGACGCCGTGTACGCCAAGTCCGTTCTCGCTGTATTCGCAGCAGGTTGTAGAATGTAAAAATACACGAGGCTTATGTAAAATGCGAGTATAAAAATGATTATTCGCTATATTAGATATTGTGTATTTTAATATATGTGATTCGGTTACTTATAATAATCTATATAAACACGATCTCCTAAGTTGGAGTAAAGGTCAGGTATGGGAAATTACCACCCCTATTTATACCATTAGAGAGTTGTGGTATTTGCTTATTTGCATAAGAATGACTCATTTATGACTTGGCTATGTTTATTCTAGCACCTTCACCACTAAATAGGTGCATTCTAAACATTCATGTCTGGCAAATACTTCGCTTCTGTCAGCGATTTCTACAAAAACAATCTCACCGGGCTTTGTTTTCATTCCTTTTATGTTTATGCCCTTTTCCTCTTCATCAATACTTTTCCCTTTTGAAACAAAAGCTTTCATACATAATTATACTCTGAAGCAATAATGGATCCGGTAGATTTACAATAGTCAAGCGAAGCAGTGAATGAGATGCAGAATACTCTAAACGAGGAGCTCGATATCCCTGACGATGTCATCATCAACCAGGAGAATGTGGCGCCACCTCAACAGAAAACTCGAGCCAACGTTATGCAATTCGAGCAGGAGCTTGGTCAGAAGGTTGCTAAGGGGCAATGAGGAAGTCTATAGAGCTCGCAAAAGAGTCGACAGAGCAGAAAACGCCAAATACAAAGTGCAAAAGGCTCTTGCACAAAGAAATAACGAGAATAGTCTCGTAGCTTTCATCAGGGGAATAAGCATCGACATCGGCAGCATCAACCGCAACACTATGCAGACGATATAAATCCGGTAAAAGGTGACATTAGCGGAATGAAACCATTAATGCTCTATGTTCGAACTGGAGCTGAGAGAACCTCCAATTTCGGTTTCTTTTTTCATTGGAGAGGGACCAGACGGCACTGATTTGCCACCAATCAATTTGGTTGAGGATATTGAAGTGCTAGAAGTAGATCAACTCCGTCGCTTTCTAACTGGCTATAACATACGGTATGTTACTCGGACAAGCAGGATAAATATGAAAATCTTGTTGAGGGACACACTCGGATTCTGCAGGGTGTGTGACATGAGAATGAATTTCTCATAGTACAAATTGCTGTATTGTTTAATTAATATATACACCCCATCTAATGTTAATGTATAGTTTAATACCAAAGTATTTTCCTACACAGAGACTCTCGCTCCACTATTGCTGAAGAGAGTCTAGCGTGAAAGTCAGTTTGTTGGCAAAAGAGATTAGAAAATGGCAGAAACACTAGACGCCTAATGTGAGAGCGCCATACGAAAGACCATCCTGAAAGTGTCTCTGATCAATCAGGTTCAAGAAAATTTTCTGATTGAGAATTTAAACTAAGTTTGATAAATAGGATATTTGAATCTGGGTTAGTAATGTCTTATAATAGTTTTCTAAATTACTTCTATTCTTCATGCTTGGTTATAACTTCCCTACATGAGGAATAGTTGCATAATCTATATTGCTGAAGTCTATTTGTTCTGCTGAAGTTGATGTAATCTTGATGGAATATCCATTACGGTGTATATAATCCTATGTTTGTTGCTTATTATATATATAACGCATATGATTTCCTAACACACTTATAGCTCCAAACATAGATACAAGGGATTTATCCTTCGTATTTATATACTTCTCATGTCGGTTAGTCTTTCCAGTTTTAGATTACGCTGATGTCTCATCTTCATGTTGGAATACCGTCTCTCTATCTTATCTCCTAGAATTCCCATATTAGTAGTCATACATAAGGTCGTAATTGACAACTGCGGAATACCATTCAGTGTTAAAATCTTAAGCGTTAGCGGTGGGAAATTGTATTGCTATGTAACCGAATACTGTAAATGTAGTAGTGATTTGGGAAGAATTTCAGTCGACCTCAAACTTCATTATTGTATGATATTATTTGAAATTTATGAAATTACCATGAAGAAGCTCTACAGTCATTGAGAAATGATCTTTCTTCAATTTGTTCACTTTTAAGTTACACAGCGTTGAGGGGTCCGACGATGCAAATTTCAGAGTTCTAATTTTTTAGTTAACGATGAATCCACCTTCTTGTATACATACCCCCAGAAGAAAACCAATAAGAGTCGAGTACTCATGAAAATCTCCCCGCTGAGGTCCCATCAGCAGTGCCAGTGGTAGGTCTGCCGCCAAGAAAAATAATACGTTTGGCAATGACCAGATTAACGGTGGACAGTTGGACTCTCCACCTCAAAACTTAGCAGCCGAACCGTTTGACTCAATACCAACAATTTTTTCGATCTAATCACGCTTGAGGATTCATGAAAAAACAATACCAGAAAGCACAAAAGACCATACGGTATTGGGTAGAAACCTGAAAAATACGCAGATAGTTGAGGATTACGAATAAGACAAAATAAGAAATGAATAACTCTAATACAAAAAACGTAAGGTCATGTACTTTTAAATAGAAGGCCATTAAACCGTCGACTTAACTAACTTTCTCAAAACTAATCAAATAATCGTGAGCTAAACCTACAACTCTCTCAAATTCTGTTTAAAGGGGCATTAATTCGCCCAGTGTACGACTGTAGAATCTCCAACGGTTCCAACCCGCTTGCTCTGAGTGCAAACTCGTTTTGGCCTGGTAAGCAGCATAACTCACCAATAGATCGGACCATAACACATAATGAAATTGTGCTTTTTGACTGTCAATAGCGACTGCATGCTGTTTTTCAAAAGAATCTCGTTCTTAGTCTTAGAAGAGGGTGGCGGGAAGGTGGACAACTGAGCGAAAACTAAGGGTTTCTAAGATACTAGCAATCATTTCAGCCAACAACTGTACACTATCATCGCCGATTTCAATTACCGTGTTCAATACCTTTGACACAGTTGGTTCCAACTTTTTTGATGGGCCTTGGCCTGTAGACATGGGCAATGACAAATGAGTTGTAGTTTGCAGCCACTTGAATTACTGCTTCTGTCTACTGCACCTGCTCTATTTCATTAGCCGGGGAGGCAACCTCACCACCACTCATGATATTGATAAATGAAGCGCCTCTTCTGATGTTCTGTCGAGCAGCACTTACACACTCAGCCCCTCCGCCATAGTCTCTGATGCTTGTGAATTCTCTCTCTAGAATCTATCTGCTGTGCAGCCGATTTTCATCAATATCACATTCAAAGGGAGTCGGAGAGTCTCGTAGCCCTGTTTCTTCCTGGACACAACTAGGTGGACCTGGAAATCAGGTAAACCGGGACGCAAATATTTCCCAGTACAGTATATCACTGTGTAGTCCGATGGATTGAAGTTATCTTTGATATGGCCTTTTTTGTTTAAAAGAAACTCACCATTTTTGGTATCTACGATAGTCGTACTAGTGAAAGTGTAGAATGTTGGGTCTGGGAACCTCCACGGCATGCTTAAGTTATGCAGAAGTTTGCCCATCCCCTCGTTGACATCTATCCGTAGAGCAGCGGCATTATCTGAGTTTGCTCCTTTTTGGCCGTGGAACGGTAAAGGGAAGAAGATAGTGATATGGTCGGCACTGCCTTATGGTACCTGAAACAAATCAAGTTGCGATCTCTGCAACCTCAAAGTCCATTATGGGAAGAATTACAAAAGCACCTACTTACATACCCCAGATTGTGTCTTGAGCTCCACTTACCCTTTTGGGAGATCCCAGTGTGAGATAACGAGAAATCAGTTCCCAAGATATCACGACCACATCCACGTCCACAGAGCATGCCATCCTGCTCTAGTACACGCATACATCGGAACCTATTATGCTTATAATATCCGCTAGATTTCCATGATTCTCCTTACTTGCAGACGAATTCCAGACACGCTGCGTCATATTCCAGGCTTTGGTCAAGTTTTCGCTCTTGAGGTACTTCTTCAACTCTTCGTAGACCTTCTCGAACATCAGCCGATCGGTCTTTTCATAGACGCAGGAACCTGCAATGAAGAAGGGAAGAATCAAGTTGAAGTTTAGTTCCCAAGTCACCAATTTGCGTATTCCGTCGATGATTTCCGTGCACAGAACTTTTATTTCGAAACCTGTCGGCGAGCAGTTGAGCAGCCTCATCTTCAGAAAGATTCTGATTGAGTTTTTCAAAACGTCGTGGAACTGGCAGAGCTGTTCTCTTCTGTGGTCGGTAACCTCGATGTAGTCTAGGTTGGGCTCCGTTAGGGATATCTTCTTCTCCAGGATGTTGACCTTCTTGTCGAACCAGGAATAGAAATGCATCCGCATCCTGTCGTAGTTCTGATAGACGTCGGAGTCAAGCAACTTAAACCGCTCTATGCGAGAGATCCTATCGTTGCCTAGGACCGGCTCGATTTTCTCCTTATTGTAGCGGTTCAACTCGTTGAGCTTCACCTTGTAAAGGTCATACAGCGTGTTGACCTCTCCCATTTTGATGCAGAGGGCGGCACAGCATGCGGTTAAAGGGCCGACACCGACCCTATTATTCTGGCCCTCAATCTTATGCCGGGAGATCGCATCTATTAGCTTCACATAGGTGTTTTTCGAAAACAAGGGGCCAAAAACGGCCTTTTTCGAAAGCCTGCCCAACCTGAACGTGTCCTGGAAGAAGAACCAGCCCAACACCCAGCACAAGATCGTGTTGCCCTGGAAAAGCTCGATCACCTCATCTATCCCCAATATGCAGAAAAGCTTGTAGATGTTTTCAAACATGTTTCGCCACGAGCCGTAGTCACCCCTGGACGATGCGAGCAAGGCATGGCACGTCTGGGAGACCACGACACCCATGAGTTCTTCGTTCGACACCCGGGAGGTCACCAGCCTCGACTCTACCGAGTTAAAGAGAGCCTCCGACTCCCTGAGAAACTTTTCAGCCATGGATTCCTCTTTTTTCATTGACAAGATCCATCCGGCAAAGGTGAACATGACCGTCTTGTCCGAGTAGGCGAGCGAGAGAAGCATCGGGTAGCACAAGTTGTACTTTGTGAAGTCGCCCTGGATGTTGTCGGAGGTCGAGATGATGGTGAGAGCCTGAAACTCCAGATCCAGGTCCAAGGACGACGACTTGAAAGGCGACAAGCTGGTGCTGGTCTGCTTAACTTCGTCTTCAACCTCGTCCTGCACCTGCATCTCTCCCGCCTGCTCCAGAGACTCGAACTGCTGCTCGTCGTCCTGCATTTCCTGCATGCTGCCCGAGGCGTACAGGTCGTCTAGTCTGAGCATCAACGAGTCAAGCTCGCCCGGACTGGAGATCCGGGAAACCGGCGAAACACTTCCCTGCTCCAGCAGCCCCATCTCTCGTTTCCCGCCGTCGCTTCCAAACACACTGAAGACGTTCATCTGGTCGAGGTTGGCGTTGCACTTCTTCGGCTTCGCCACCCGTTTGTACTCGCATTCTGAGTGGTTGATCACACACCTCGTGCAGAAGGGTTTCCGCTCGTCACACTTCTGCTTCTTCCGCCGGCACTGCGAACAGCTGATCAGCGACCGCCTCTTCTTGTTGATCACAAACTGTAGCTTCATGTTGCGCTCCCGTCCTTGGCCTCACTGTTCTGGTGCAGCCCCAGCAAAACAGAAGGGGGACGTCCTTCGCCGTGTGTGCTTTGCGTGAAAGATCCGTGCAACTACACCGTTATCTGTTATCGGTGGCCGCGACAGACGCTGAGAACGGGAAAAGACGATAAGGCCCCGGGGGACAAGTTTTAACTATGGAATGCGATAGATAGGGGGCGGTCAGAGGTTGATAGCGCTTAAATATGGCTGGGGCCCGACAAAACACAAGCAGCTCCACACACAGGCGACCTTTGCCCTCACATCGGGTCGGGAGGTGTCCAGCTTGGTGTATTTGAAATCTTTCCAGCTGGAAACGCAGTCGAACGCTGGAGCAGCGTCGGGGCCTCTGACGAGGAAGGCACCGAAATAACGAAGCTTCCCGCCTTTGCGGTAGATCCACATTCTGCCGTAAAGATACTTAATGGAGAAATGCAGTCTTTCCATATACCGAGACAGATCTTCACGGAAGACGTCTTCGGCGACGCCGTCGGGACAGTAGTAGTCCACTCCCCATATGGACCAATCCCGTGGGTTGTAGAAGGTGTTCCAGAAGTAGGGCATAGCGATGGAGTGGAACTGGCGGAATCTGAAGTCGGCTGCCACCCTTCTCCAGACGTTGAGGGAGATCGCCGGCTTGCCGAGATACTCCAGCGGATGCAGCGGTTTCCTTCTCCTCGAGGCGAACTTCGGAGTCGGGCACGGTCTGTCGACGAACGTGAGCTGCTTCAGAGCGTGGACAAGATACTCCGTGTGGACCACAGCGTCAAACCACCGCATGAAGACCGCATGCTTCCGTCTCCACTCCGTGCCGAGTGTCAGGCCAAGACAGGAGAAGAAACACGAGGCGACGTAGAGATCAGCCAGAGTGACCGTTTCGCCAACCAGGCAGGCCTTCCCGGCGAGTATCTGTTCCAGCTCTTCGACACAGGCGTCGATCTCCACGTTGGAGGAGTCGAGGAGCTGTTTGTTGAACGGCACGCGGCGGAGCAACACATTGGCGATCGTGGTGGCGTGTTTAACCACATTGCACTTCCCCCACGAGAGATATTGCAGAACCTGGGCCTTGGACTGCAAATCTGTGCCCAGTAGCACAGAGTTCGCATCGTGTAGACTGGCAACTGAAGTAGAAGTGTCAGTATTAGAATGCGAGGGAGCGGAGGCGGATTTGCCCATGCAAGCGGGACATACGATAGTATATTAAGGATATCGGTTCCTGTAGCTTGTAGCCGTGGGGACCCAAAAAGACGGGCGGGGACCCCGCAGCAGCCTTTCCGTCCGTCGACAGCCTAAGGTCGAGCTTCAGAGCCTTCACCAAGCCAATTGGCAGTGCACATGGCTCCGAGTCTTCACAGACAAGCGTTCCCAGAGACATTTCTTGGGAGAAGAAGGGACCAAGAAACAGGACTGCGCAAGCAATCGACGAGCGGGAGATGGAGGGGGGGAAAGAAACACAGACAGCCCCGGTTAAGTAGAGCTCTGCAGCTAATCCAGACTAGCCGAATCAGTCACCATAGTCCTCTTCTCTCTCCGGTGACTAACATCTTCATGTACCGGATGATGTTCCAAAATGGGGTTATCAGAAAATCAGGATTTTACGTCGATCGTCGTATTAACGCCGAAAACAGTCGATCGACGCCTTAACGCCGGCGACGCGTTTATATTACGTAACGTAACGACAAGCAGATATGCTCTACTGGCATTATTAATCAGATACGGAGATGCTCAAATTAGTAATCAGAAGATCATGTTTCACGGGACAATCATGGATTATCTCCACATACCAAACGACACACGACCCGTTCTAGCGTATAAAAGAACCGCTTTGTAACTTCAGAAGAAATGCTTGCTGTGATCTACTCATGCATATACTATATTACCTCGGAAATAAAAGGTAAGAAAGCAACAAGAAAGTCATCTTCGAAATCAAAGTCGAAGCTGAAAAATAACAAAGCCAACAACAGCAGCAACAAAACCAAGTCGAACTGACACGCAAGACCAGCAGAAACTAGCAATGAGCAAAACCTTAGTCAACAGCAACCTATTCAAACCCATCAAGGTCGGCCCCGTCGAGTTGAAAACCCGTCTTGTCCATGCCCCAACCACCAGGTTTAGAAACACCGAGGAGTTTGTCGCCACAGACTCGATGTTCGACTACTACACCGAGCGTGCCACCAACAACGGCGGCCTCTTGATTGTCGAGGCGACGTTCCCCTCGCCGGAGTTCGGGCTTTTTGAGCGTGCTCCTATGGTCAAGACCCCGCAGCAAGTGAAGGCCTGGCGGAGAATCACCGATTCGGTCCACGCCCATGGGTCCTCGATCGCCCTCCAGCTATGGAACTTGGGCAGAGTCGCCGACCCTGTCTTGCTGCAGAAGCACAACCTCCCATTTGTCGGCCCCTCTGCGATCTACCTCGACGAGGCGTCCGAAAAGGCCGCCAAGGAAGCCGGAAACGAATTGAGGGCTCTCACGGTCCCTGAGATAAAGGCTATGGTTGCCGAATACGCTGCAGGCGCCAAAAGAAGCATCGACGAAGCAGGGTTCGATATGGTCGAGATCCATGCAGCGAACATGTACTTGCCGGACCAGTTCTTACAAGAAACGTCGAACAGCCGTACTGACGAGTATGGTGGGTCGCTCGAGAACAGGGCAAGGTTCATCTTGGAGACCGTTGACGCATGCATTGCTGCGGTGGGGGCCGACCGTGTCGCTATCCGATTGTCCCCCTACTCGGAGTTCCAAGGATCTTTGGGAGCCAATGCCGAAATCAACCCGATCGTCACCTGGGGCTATGTTTTGAGCGAGTTGGAAAGAAGAGCCAAACAGGGTGACCGGTTGGCGTATATTTCTATAGTCGAGCCACGGGTTTCAGGCAATGACGAGAACCCAGATTCGGGCGTCGTCGACTTCCACTGGCCTGACCACATCTGGAAGGGCATCCTCCTCAGATCGGGAGGATACCTCAGCAAGGACGCCATTGCCCGGTTACCCGACATTGTCAATGCGAACAACCACACGTTGATTGGGGCCGGGCGCTACTTCACCTCCAACCCGGACCTCGTCAACAGGGTGAGAAACACCCTGGAGTTGACCCAGTACGAGAGAAGCACTTTTTACACCGTCGGCAATGCCGGCTACTTAGATTTTAGAGGGTGTGGCAAGCCGCTAGATCATTCCAAGGACCAGCTCGTACCAAAAGCCTTGGCATGAGAGTTATGATAGTTATTGCCCGCAGCTAAGTAATTATACTGCGCTGGATCATATGCATCTCTCGAAAATTCCGGCAGTAAATCAATATTGTCAAGCACTTCAACAATGTTAGATATCGGTGTATAATACTCTCTATAGTTACTGTAACTGTAACTGGACAATGTGATATTATTACCGAATCTTTCCCTGCAAAGCATAATCACCCGATTTGCGATGGCCTTGCTTGAAACGCCTTCGGGACTAATTATAACCATACCACCATTATCGCCTTGAGCAATTATCGTGCTGTTATCAAAACCACCTGCAAGTATACACAACGCCGTGTTGTATCCTGCCACCTTCGTACTACCATCATCAGGTAGAATCTGCCAAGCAGCCACTTGGCCGATAGTCATGAATACCAGATTCAAGCACAGAATTAGAGGGAAGTGCATAGCTTTGGTATTTTGAAGTTTGTCTATTGAAGCCCTACATTAGTACGTATTACAAAACTATTACGAAGAGGGAAATAGAGCTGGCATTTACAGGCCGCACTGACAAAACATTCTCAGAGTGCGTGCGAGTCATTTGTTTGCCAAGATCACGGGTGCTAAAATTGGGTAGGTGTTTGAGGGAAGCTTGAGATTACTATAACATATAATAGGTTAGAATAGCCTACACAGTTAGATAGATTGCAACTTGATGGCATCGCCCTTGTAGATGATCTGTTCGGCGGCCCAGGACTCGCCGGGCTTCAACTCGACAAAGTCGTGCACATGGCCCGGCTCGATACAGACCATCTTTTGATAGCCCGACTTTGGCTCGAAGTCGGCCATTCCCTTGGACTTTTCGACCCAAGGGTTCCAAACCACGAGGTCTGGCAAGTTGACCCTCTTCACGTTGTGGACGACCTTGCCGAGCTCAATCACTTGGACAACCTTGTCTGTCGAAACGTTCTTGTATATTCTGTCCAACTCCTGAGTGAAGTTGATGGCAGGAGACTTTTCTTCGTACGTTTCAGCAATGAGCTGGTCGTAGCACTCTTCGCCAGGCAAGTTGTTGACCAACGTGTCTTCGATCTCGTTGACCTTCAAGTAGGTGTGGAACAACCAGTTGAAACTCCACGGCTTGGAGTCGGAGTTGGACACTTCGATCTTAGTGGTCAAGTTGTCTTCGTTCAAGGTGATGGTCAAAAACAACGTGAAGTCGTTGTCTCCCTTACCCCACTTCGAGTACACCTCTGGGTTGGCCTCTGCCGGGCTCAAGGCGAACTGGACCGCTGGCGGGTTCTCGGTGGTCTGTCCGAGGAACTCCCACGTCGAGTTACGTGCAAACCCGTGCTGTGGCAAAGCCTGGAAACCTTCCTCAGCAGACTTGCCGAACACTGGGAACACGAGCGGGATGCCGCCACGGACAGGCTTCGACCCGTCCAGCTTGGCGCCTTCCGATAGCCACAACTGCTCCACGTCGGCCACCTTCCAGGAGATAACGGTGGCTCCGTACTTGAGGATTGTCACCTTTGTTTTCGGAGAGGAGGGGAATGTCAATTCGACGGTGTCACCAAGGTCTTCCACTGCCATTGTGCTGTGCAATTGATGTGTGCCAGAGCAGCAGACCCGAGGACTACACCGGGACCAGCACTGGCCAGAAGCTGCAGAACCGGCACACGTGTGTTTACGTGTGCCTGTCCACCGCCATCGCCGTCGCTGCCGCCTACACCCCGGGAAAGGTGAAGGCGAGAACGGGTATTTCTGGTTATGGTTATTATTATTATCGATCGTTATTAAGTAAGCAGATAGCGGGAACGCTGGGTGTTGTACGTACAGGAATTGTGGATATCTAGTCCTTGTCCGTAATGTCTGTCTGGAGCTGCTGCATCTCAGCTTCAAGCTGCTGTAACTCGCCGTCGAGCTTGCGGAACTCGGTCTGCGCCGCCGGCCTGTCCAGCTCGAGCTGCAGCTGCTCGAGCTGCGCCATCTTCGCCTCGATGGCGTCCAACATGCCCTCCATGCGGGTGGCCGCCTGCTCGGCCTGCGTCAATTGTAGATACGTCTCCTTGACGCCTGCTTCGTCCGGCGCCATGATCATTGCTTGCAGTGTGATGGCCCGAACAGCAGACACCCAGGTGGAGGAGCAGGAGGAGGAGGAGCCTGGCGGCGCCAGAAGAAGAAGAGCTGAGCACAGGAAAAGGAGAAGGCGAAACGTGGCGAGCGCACAGGCGGAAGAGAAAAAGCTCAGCTCGTTAAGAAGCTTGCAGTTGACGTGTTGAAAAGAAGAGAAGGTGGAGGAGGAGGTAGTTGATGGAGACAGAGATCATGACATTGGCAATGACGATGACTGGAATTCCTGCCCGGGTGCTGCTTTTGCTGGGATTGCTGTGGAGCGGGGTTGCGGCGGCGGCCAGAGCCGTCCAGAACCCTGACACCCTCGTGTTCTACGGCGACGACGACGCTCTGTCGACGTACGCCGGCTTGCTGGGCGCCCTCGAGGAAAACGGCCTTGCAGTCGTCTCCCAGAAGGCCGGCCCGGACGAGGAGGTGCAGATCTATGACCTCAACGAGAAGATTGTCGTTCCGAACGTGGTTGTTCTTCCCAACAGAGCCAAGAAGCTTGCGTCGAACATCGA
The DNA here is from genome assembly GCA_030563085.1 of Pichia sp. NRRL Y-27259. Classification (NCBI taxonomy): domain Eukaryota; kingdom Fungi; phylum Ascomycota; class Pichiomycetes; order Pichiales; family Pichiaceae; genus Pichia; species Pichia sp. NRRL Y-27259. The sequence continues at coordinate 9,651 of JAKUBB010000055.1, read as the reverse complement.
CCATGCCTCTTTGCTCACGTACGCCAACAACGGCGGCAACCTCGTCATAGTCAGCGAGGAGTCGGGCACGCAGCTCGACGTGAGCATCTTCCTCAACCAATTGGGCATCTATCCATCGCCAAAGGGCTATAAGTACACGGATTTCCACTCTGGATCGGACGCTCCACTTGCGAAGATCGAGTCTCCACACTTCTTGAACAAGCACATCGTTTCAGAGGACGTGTCCGAGCTCTCTCTTGCGGACTCGGCTGTGGCGCTCATCTCCAACTCGGAGTACCTTGTGCCCTTGCTTAAGGCGTCCAGAACCTCGTTCACCACTAACGGAGACGCCACCAAGGACTCCGTGTGGCACACGGGTAACGAGGGGTACCTCTCTGTTGCGTTCCAGGGACTCAACAACGGGCGTGTCCTGTGGCTCGGCTCGCCTGCTCCGTTGAAGGACGCGTCGTTCAACAAGGAGCTTGTCAACAGTGTCGTCCAATGGACGTTCCAGCTCAAGTCTGTCATCCGGGCGACCTTTGCACACCACAAGCGGGTCGACGCCTCGGGCCAAACCGAACTCCCCTTTGTCGACGAAGACGACTACTACAAGATCAAGGACACCGCCTACTTCGAGATCGGCCTGTCCAGATATGACGCCGACAAGAAAACATGGGTTCCGTACACGGTCGAAGAGGAGGACGCGGCGAACAAGGTGCAGCTCGAGTTCGTCATGCTCGATCCGTACTACAGATTGGACCTGAACCACACGCAGAGCACCGAGACAGAGGCCGTCTACGCGGCGCTCTTCCAGCTGCCTGACCAGCACGGCATGTTCACCTTCTCCGTCGACTACAAGCGCCCGGGACTCTCGTACGTGAAGGTCGAGGACGTTGTCCCCGTGAGACACTTGGCCAACGATGAGTACGCCCGGTCGTGGGAGATCCCTAACTCGAGCGTCTACATGGCCGGCTACGGCGTCGTCGTCGTCGGCTGGCTCGCCTTCGTCGTCCTCTTCCTCTTCTCCGGCAAGAGAAACCTCGACACCGCCAAAAAGAACATTTAGACTCTTTTTTTGTATCTATTTAGCTACACATATCTGTGATTATGAACACAAGCCGTAGGCCTGCTCACCTCGACCGGACAACCTTCACGTTGTGCTTCACCCGCCACTCGTCGAACTCTTTCTTCACCTCCGTCGCCTCCTTCTCGAGCTTCTCCCGAAGCTGCTTCAACCCTTTGATCGTCTCTACGAGCTTCTCCCGGGCCTCTCCGGCGTTTGTCTCCACCAACGCCCCGGACGAGCTCCCCACCGCCCCACCGTCCTTCTCCGACCTGTCTGTCACCACCATGCCGCTGTCGCCGCTGCTCACTAGCCGCCACGCCCTTCTCTCTGCCGGCACTCCCTTCAACGTCTCGGCGACGATCTCGTGCTCGTAGAGCTGGCTCTCTAAGGAAACCACGTGCTCCTGCAACGACTGCAGCGTCTGCTGGTACTCGTCGTACTGCGCCTGGAATGACATGCTATGTGCTATGTGCTATGTATCTCGCTACTGGTCTGTTCGCAGACCGTTCTATGTACATTCTATCTACAAATTCGTCATCTTCATCTTCATCTTCAACTCTTTGACCGCCCCACGGCGTCGGCGCACCGCTGGCAGAGCCCCGCGCGCATCGGCGCATGTTTCCAGCACCGAGGACACTTTCCGCCGGGGGCTTCGACGACATGAAGATGCACCCCCCGGAGAGGCTGCTGGACATGGAACTGGCTGCTGTCGACAACCGCGGCGTTGCGGATGACACTGGAGACGACAAAGAGGTCCTCGAGCTCTTCGTCGCAGAAGCGGGAGAGTACGTCGCTGGCAGAGTCGCCAGCCGTTTGGACATCAGTTTGGACATCCGTTTCGACAGCCACACAACACTCGAGAGGACTCCGGATGTGTTTGGCTGCTCTCAGCTGACTCATCATCCCGTTGACGGCATCCTTCATACCGAGCAGTTCTGCAAAGTCCTGCTCGACGCTCTCGTTCACGCGGACATACCCGCTGCTGTACCAGCCACGGTGGAACGGCGAGTCGACGGCATCCTTCATGCTGGAGGGCATATTGTTCCACACCTCCTGGGTGATGATCGGAACGATTGGAGCGAGAATGGACACTAGTGTCTGCAAGACCTCCTCGAACGCCACGAGCGTGGACACCCGCTTCGGCGAATCCACTCTGTCGGTGTATAGGGCGTCCTTGCGGATGTCAAAATAGATCGAGGAGAGGTCGACGTTGATGAAGTGGTTCACATGCTTGACGACCTTGAAGAAGTTGTGTGCCTCGTACTCCTTGAGGCACTCGGCATTCAACCTCGCGAGCTTGCTGAGAACGTACTGGTCTAAACGGTTCATTTCCTCGTAGCGGAGGTTGTAATGGCCTCTTTCGAAGCCGTTGAGGTTCCCGAGAAGGAACTTGAACGTGAACCGCAGCTTCTTCAAGTTGTCGCCGACGTGCTTGAGAATGGTGGGTCCCACGTTGATGTCGTTCGTGTAGTCGCTTTGCGCCACCCAGAGCCGCAACCCGTCGATACCGATCTTCGGAATATGCTTCTGCTTGTTCCCCTGGAGAATGTCCTCGGGGGACATTGTGTTCCCCAAACTCTTGGACATCTTCTCTCCCTTCTCGTCGAGGGTGAACCCGTGGGTAACGATGTTTTTGTATGGCATGACCACGTCGCCGCCACCATTGATCTCGCTGCCCACCTTCGTCAACACACTGCTCTGGAACCATCCACGGTGCTGGTCAGACCCTTCGAGATATACGTCAGAAAGGTACCCTCTGTTCTTGGCCTGCTCCAACAGCCCCTCGTCCTCCAAGTAATGCTCGATTGTCTTCCAACTGCTGCCGCTGTCAAACCAGACGTCCATCGTGTCTGTGCCAAGAACGTAGTCCCTCGCCAGGTGTTTGTATTCGTCTGGCAACCATTTGCCTATATCGGCACCTTCCTGCGACTTCTCGACCTGCTCGAACCAGCCTTCGATCCCCTCCTGCTCGATCACTTGGATGATTTTTGCAATCACTGCATCATCAAGCAACACCTCCCCAGTCTCCCTGTGATAGAGTACAGGAATAGGAACCCCCCAGCTACGCTGTCTGGAAATACACCATTCGTTTCTGGTTCTGATGAACGAAGTTAATCTGTTGACTCCTCTTTCTGGGTGAAAGTTGACCTTGTTCTTCAACGCGTCAATAGTGACATCCTTGATTTTGCTGACATCGATGAACCATTGGGGGGTCGCACGTATGATGATCGGCTTTTTCGATCTCCAGTCGTAAGGATACGAGTGGATGTAGTTTTCGTTCAGATGGATCAAGACACCCAACTCTTGGATCTTTTCGATCATCTTCGTGTTACCTTCTCCAAGTACTTTAAGGCCAACAAATCCGGCCAAATTCTCTGCAAGCGCATCGGTGTACTTCCCGTATTTGTCCACTGGAGAATATGGCTTGATACCATTCTGTAAACACACTAAGTAATCGTCCTGACCATGTCCTGGAGCAGTATGGACAAGCCCAGTACCCGCAGTGCTGGTGACATGAGATCCATGCAAAAATGGATACTTCTGGCCATTATTCAAAATAGGAGACTCGTACTTGCATCCTAACAATTCGGATCCCTTGAAGACAACATCGGATTTGTTGAATTCGAAGATTTTCTCCAAACTTTGCATCAATTCTGTAGATACCACCAAATTGCCGAATTTCTCATTGTTAATAACTGTGTATTCGAAATCTTCGTTGATCGAGATTGCCAAGTTGGACGCCAATGTCCATGGCGTCGAAGTCCAAATGAGAGCAGAGATGCCGGCCTCGATTATCTGTGGCCCCAAACTTTTCTGTAGATCTTTACTGACTTCCACGATGGGGAACTTCACATACGCTGCCTTGGATTGGTGCTGCTGATTGTATTCGAGTTCACCTTCTGCCAATGCCGTTGCATTTTCACAACCCCAATAGACCGGTTTCTCCTGTCTGCGGACCAAGCCGTTGTCGAAGAACTTCTTGAACACACGTAGTTGGTCAGTGACAAAGCTTTTCTTCAATGTCATGTAAGGATGATCGAAATCACCCATGATACCCATTTCCTGGAATTCCATAGACTGGCTTTTCTGGGTGTTGATGGCATGTTCCGAGGACAATCTGACAATATCGGTAGGAGACAACCTTGTGTGTTTCAAGCTGTGCAATTCTGCCCTTATCTTATCCTTCTCTTCCTCATTTGATGCTTTTTTCAGATCTTTCTTCAGTTTCTTCTCCACCTCTTTACGCTCCTTCCCGAGCTTCTCCAACGTTTTCAACTCGATCGGCAACCCATGGCAGTCCCATCCTGGCACATAGTGCACTTTTTTCCCCAGCATGAGCTCGTACCTGTTGATGATATCCTTGAGGACCTTGTTAAGGGCATGTCCGATGTGCAAATTACCGTTCGCATACGGAGGTCCGTCGTGGAAGATGAAGAGATTTTCGATCCGGTTATCTTGCAAGGGTCTGGAAATATTCCACTTGTACAATTTCTGCATGGTCTGCGGCTTCAAGACCATGTCAATGAGTTTCTGGTCAGACCTGCTTCCGAAGTCTGTTTTCGGAAGAAACACCGTGTCGGCGTACTTGTGCAGGCCTGCCTCCTCCTTGTCTGTGCTTGTACTCTCATTGTTCCTGTAGAGAGACACGCTAAATCCTGCTCTAGGCACGTTTTTCTGCAACGCCAGCGGCAGCAGTCTTGGCTGCGCCCTATGTGTGTTTCTAGCTAGCCTCAACATGCGGTGGCAATGATACAGAACAGCCTCTAATAACCCCGGCTTATCCCCCGGTCTGTAATAGGTCTCTTCCCACCCCCCCAAAACCGTTTTCGATCTCTCGAGAGCATTTTTCGTTTTTCCTCGAGAATTTGTGTTTTTCGATGGTTGGCAGGCATGGAATCTTTATCGTCTTTATCTGTTCGACCAGCGTCTAATTTTTCCCTTCGGCTGCTTGCATTGGCTGGGGCTGGCATTCTGGAGAGGAATAAGAGGAAATATAAGAGTGTCAGGACACACAAGATGTCTGAAATCGAAAACGATGTGCATCCGTACGTCCCCTCTATGGCGAGAGAGATCCCCGCCCAACATGGGCAGAGGAGGGGCTCTTTGTTGGACGCAGGGGGTGCCAGCTCTATCAAGAACTTTACGTCATCTGTGCAGCGGTCTGTGGACTACCTGTCGACGTCGCTGGAGTCGGGCAAAGACAGGGAAGCTTTTGAAAATGGGCTGTCTTCTCCGTTGCTTACCGGTGCAGAGACGCATAACGACCTCGAGACGGTGCTTGTGGACGACGACGTATGGCGACGTACGGCCAGGCCGTCGTACGGGACCATTGAGGACGCCGAGTCCAGTGCAGACATACGAGTGATCAAGTCGAACGACTCCGAGTCGATCATCCGGGTGGTGTCGTTGAAGTCGACGCGATTGCAGACGATCTTCAACTCAATCAACGTATTGATTGGGCTCGGAATCTTGTCGATCCCTCTGGCATTGCACCTTTCCGGGTGGGTGCTGGGAATATTTTGCGTGACATTTGCCGCCTTGACGACGAAGCAGACGGCGGTGCTGTTGGGCCGGATCCTCAACCGACACCCGCAATTGAAGACGTACCAGGACATTGGCATCTTCTGCTTTGGCGAGAATATCGGGTTCTTGATCGTCATCACGTTCACGCTAGACTTGATTGGCGCCGGGTTGTCGATGATATTGCTCTTTGCGGACTCGTTTAATGCACTATCGCCAGACGTCTTCTCCAAGTTTTCTCTCAAGGTATTCATCACTGCGGCACTGATGTTTCTGAACTTCCTGCCGTTGCGGTTGCTCTCATTTTTGTCTCTCACGGGGATCATCTGCACGACAGCGACGTGCATGCTTATTGGCGTCTCGGGCTGTCTCAAAACAGAGAGCCCGGGCTCGCTTTTGAACCCAATGGAGACGAACATGTATCCAAAGTCCTTCATCGACTTTTTCTTTGCCCTAGGGCTTTACTTGGCGCCGTGGGGCGGCCATGCGACCTTCCCAGAGATCTACAAGGACCAGCTTTACCCGCAGACTTACGACCAGGGCATGAAGTACTCCTTCTCCTTCTCCTATGCGGTTGACCTTACCACGGGAGTGCTTGGCTTCCTCATGTTTGGCGCCACCGTCGACGACGAGATCACCAAGAACATTCTCCAGACAAAGGGATATCCGTCGTGGGTGTCCACAGCGATAGTTGTGCTCATGGGCATTCTCCCCGTGTCGAAGCTTCCGCTTATTAGCAGACCCATTTTGACGATTCTCGATCGGAGGTTTGGCGGAACCGGTGTGCAGCGAACAGTCAACCGAGCGGTTCTCAGCGGATTCTTTCTTCTCTGCTCGGTGCTGCTCACGAACTTCGGCAAGGTGATGTCTCTCTTGGGCAGTCTCATCTGCTTCACGGTGTGCATCACGTTGCCCGGGCTGTACTACCTCCATGTGTTTCGGGACGATTTGTCCATGTCGGAGAAGACGGTGTGGCGCATGCTTGTTGTTGTCGGTGTGGCGGGTGCGTTTTTCGGGACAGTTGCAGTTGTGTTGAAATAGATGAGCCGCTTGATGATCTCTTCTTCTTAGAATGTGTAGAGAGGACCACAAGAGAGCACAACACGACAAGACAGCACACTACACGACACTACACGACACGACGACATGTCATTGAGCATTGGCGAGGACAATTTGTTGACCACTGTGTGGTTGTTGGCGACGCTTAGCGGAGGAGAGACGGCTCGGAGTCGGCTCCAGGGCAAGGGCTACGGCGGCGGGCCCCGGAGCGTGAAGAGGAATTCAGTGGAGAAGCTCGACATTGTCAAGACGTGTAGCTGTATAATCGATATAAGTAACCGTGTTTCGTTGCGGCGGACGTCGAACTTGATGTTTGGGACGGTGTTGGCGTACAAGGGGAAGTGCCTGCAGAACTGGAAGGACGTGAACAGCTGCCGGCTGTTGATCCAGCGGCTCAACCGGGTCATGGGCACGGGGACCGGTGGGCGGGTTGTTGAAGAGGAGGAGAGTCGTGGGAGCAGGATCCAGTTGCTCAGGGACGACCCTAATTTCGACATCTCCCAGGGGTTGGTCGGCGACTACGAAGCCGGAGCCGCCGGCCTTGCCGGCGACGACTGGCGGGATGCCTACGAAGTGGAGGAGGAAGTTGAGGAAGAAATACAAGTTCAAGAGCAGGCGCAAGAGCAAGGGCAAGTGCAAGAGCAAGCGCAGGAGGAGGAGCAAGAACAGCTCGGGACACAGACCGAGAGATGGGAAGCGCTTGAGTTTGGGTTTGATGCCAACGGTGAGGTCGTGAACCAGTTCGAGCCCGTCGAGGAGGTTGGCGAGGCCGAGATCCAACGCAGCTTGATGGAGGGTCTCGAGGACGGGTTTGGCGTGCTCCCCGAGCTCGAGGCGGTGCCTGAGCCGGAGACGCCTGTTGAGGTGCCTGTTCCGACGAAAAGGAAGGCCCGGGCGCCCGGTGGGGCGTGCAAACGGCTCGTTATCGATGCGGAGGTGTCGCTCAGTGTCGCGAGCATCAGGACGATCCGGGACGGGTACGTTGCGGCGGAGTGCCGGCGGCGGCGGGATGCGCTTGGCGGGCTTGTCCGTGCCCGCCGGGGAGAACTGGTGGAGGGTCTGACCGGCGTCGGGCTTGAGTTTCGGGCGGCGTTTTCTCTACGGGGGCCCGCCGGCTGCGGCCCCGCTGCGGACGTCCCCGTCTTTGACGACGTGGAGATCGAGTTTGGCCGGCGGCGGCGGTCGCGGTCGTCGTCGGTGTCGTCGGTGGAGGAGGCTCGGCGGGCGGAGCGGCACAGCAGCTCGTTCCACTTCGACTTCGACGAGACGGCTGCGGCGGCGGCTGCGGCGGCTGCGGCGGGCTACGACAACGACATGGACGTGGCGCAGCTGGACATCTCGTTCACGGGGGCGAAGACGGGGGAGGAGGCCGAAGAGCCCTGTCTGGCGTCGGTGGAGGAGTTCTGGGACGAGGTGGCCGCGGAGGGCGCTGCGGGGGGCGCGGTGCTGTTTCGCACGCTGGCGCCGGCGCAGGGCTGCGGCCGCCGGGAGGCGTGTGCGCGGTTCATGTATGTGTTGCAGCTGGCGACGTGGGGCCGGCTGGACGTGTCGCAGCGGGGTGCCCGCGGAGACATCTTGCTCGCAGTGAAGTGAAGAGCGGGAGGGGGGGAGAAGACGCCAAAGAAGACGCACAGAAACCACCGACATTGCTAGAGAACATGACCACGACAAGCGACGTGCTGGACCCCGAGAAATGGACGTGCTCTGCGAACGAGGCGCTCCACATCTCGCTAGGTATGTAACTAATCGACTTACTTGGGAATCGCATCCAACCCGATACTAACTCCGCTGCAGCTGAGCCCACACAGGCCGCCACTTTCCCGCCGACGTACACGTACCCGCTCTATGGCGACGCCGAGCAGGTCTTCGGCTACCGGGGCCTCCGTCTCGACCTGGCTTTCGACTGTCTCTCCATGAAGCCGTTGTTGACGTGCACCTACGCCGCCAAGCTCGCCGACGCGTCGCCCGCAACGGCGCCCATCGGTGCCGTGCTTCCTGAGGGCGATTACGTCAGCGGCAGCGAGAGCGACTGGCGCGACGCCGTCGCCGCGGAGGCGTTCACGCTTCCGCCAGAGGCTATTGTGCGCACCTACCACACGCCTGCGGGCGACACGTGCGACGTGTACGGGTTTCGTGTCGGGGGCGAGCCACCCACGGACGCAGACGCCCTTGGCAAGAAGCTTTTGCGCCGTGTACAGGTGTTGGCGTTGCTCTACATCGAGGCCGGCTCGTACATCGATCTCGCAGACCCGGGCTGGTCCTTCTACGCCGTCTACAAACGCGCCGCCAAGCCCGTCTTTGTCGGCTTCTGCACGTGCTACGAGTACTGGCGCTACGTGTCTGCGGCGGCGCACGACAGCGCGCCGCCGTTTCCCGACGCGTCGTTCCGCGGCCGCATCTCGCAGGTCGTCGTGTTGCCGCCGTTCCAGGGCGCTGGCCATGGACGGGAGCTCTACCGCACGCTGGCTGGCGCAGACGGCGTGTGGACACGTGACCGCCGCTGTGTGGAGATCACCGTCGAGGACCCGACAGAACAGTTCGACGAGCTGCGGGACCGCTGCGACCTCGAACGGGCGCTTGCGGAGCACGCCTTCCGCAGCGTCGACCGCATCCCGCTGGACTCTGTGTCCCGCAAGCGGCTCCGGGAGCAGCTCAAGCTCACTCCGCGGCAGGCCGACCGTGTTCTCGAGATGGGACTGCTGTGGCTGTTGACGCACAAGGAGGGCACGTGGATAGCCGGGCTGGAGGCGGGCGAGCCGGCCGTGCGGCGGCTCGTCAAGCGACGCGTCTATCTCGCGAACCGCGAGGGCCTTGCCGCGTTGGGCGACGCCGACGTCGTGCGCAGCAAGTTGCAGGAGGTGTACGAGCGGGTGGCGCGAGACCACCGAAAGGCGGCTGCTGACGTCAGCTTTTTGTAATTGCATAGGCTTTCCTTTCTGGAAAGTGGGAAAAAAAATCCTGAGAAGCTTTTCCTTGATTTCTTTGTTTCTCCTTTCCTTTTCAAATCTCTTTTGTTCTAAAATCCT